>PVKY010000491.1:0-41254 GCA_004027775.1 Bradypus variegatus
ATATGCATATTCAAACATAACAAAAATTTAGAGAACGATGATGTTACTATTCAGGACTCTAATTCATAATATTTTTGAGCGTTAGGTTTACCTCTTAAAACCTACGCAAAATGAAATTACTATTTTCCAATTTGCACAAACATATAGAGGAAAATGAACTAGGTTTACCATGGACTTAATTAAAATTATTTAAATTGTGTTTCTAGAATGCTTATTTCTTTCTGGATAGAGAAAACAAGCCGAATAATTTTCATCAATGTGGATAACCCTGTCAAAATAAGGGCATTCACCCACCAAACAACCACCTCAGCAAAACCATACCTTTGCTAAACAAGAGATTATGGGTTTTTAAAGAAGGAAAGGTCTTAGAAAAGGAAATAAAAAGCATGTATGACCTCTAACTCAAAAATTATAAAGCACAACCAAATGCAGTGGAATAGTGCTATAAATTTCTATATGAATATAGAAATAATTATACAGAAACTAACTCCCACCATTCTGTTACTTAAATTATTAATATCATGCATTTATTAGCAAAGCTAAAAATAATCTAAAGATATACATATACATATAAGATTATTCATTCTGTGTTGTTTGAAATATGATGAACATGCACACAAAGGAAGACTATATAGTTGTTAAAACAGATCAAGGAAACTCTGATAGGGAGATGACACTAAATGATCTCCAGTATCCGTAAAAACGAAAAAAAAAAAAGTTGCAGAACAGTCTAAACAGCATGTTACGCTTGTATATTCACAAGAAAATAGGAAGAATTCCAAAGAAACCAATAAAAGTGATTACATAGGAATAGGAAATACATGAGGAAGAAGGAGAAATGGAGAGGATGTACAAGAGTGAGAAAAAGACTTTCATTGTAAGCCTTTTCATTCTCTTCAATTTTGAAATATGTGTCTATATTAAATGAGGTGTTCTTGATAATTTTTAAATGCCTCAAGTTCAATGTACATACAAAATTAAAATAAAGAAAAGGAAAGCAATTTCTGTGAGGCTCTACAGCCACTATTATCAGGACAGATGACAGAGCTTCTTTCAAAAACAACTGTCCTGCAAGAGTGGAAACCGTGTGGATCGCACTCGCTTTATCCAGTGTATGGATGGATGAGTTAGAAAAGTGGGGACAAAAACTAAATGAGTGTGATGGGGGGGTTGATTTGGGTGTTCTTTTTTAATTTTATTTTTTATTCTGATTATGATTCTTTCTGGTGTAAGGAAAATTTTCAAAAATAAAAGTAGGGTGGTGAATGCACAACTATACGATGGTACTATAAACAGCTGATTGTACACCACAGATGATGTATGGTATGTGACTGTATCTCAATAAAACTGAATTTAAAAAAACCCGTCCCACAGACTCTCCAGTGAGCCAGGGGGTGGTCTCAATTTAGTACCTGGATTAGAACGAGCAGCCTGGGGAAAGCTGACTGTTTCCTCAGGCTGTCAGTCACCTGGGGAAAGCTGTCAGCCACCTGGGGAAAGCTGACTGCTATTTGCTGTCCACTTACCAGTACCCAGGATAAGGAGGAGACATCTCCAAATTAACTTAGCCTGATTCCTCAACAGCGATGCCTTTGCGTTTTGTTTCAGTTTCGACACAGAAGAGCCTCCAGTCCACAAATCATCAAGGCCAATTTCAGAAGCCAATTCCTTGTGAAAGGCGGCAGCAGTTGGTACAATGAAAAGAGCACTAACTTGTGTGGTCTGGCCATACCAACTCATTCCCAGGTCTGCATTTTCTCACCTGTGAAATGAGTGCATCTAGACCAAATTCCCACTGCAGTTCCCTCCACGTCTAAATACTATAATCCCATAAAGATCCAGACCGATTTAAAGATCACGTGAAGGACAAGAGATGCCTGTAGACTAGAGCACATATGCAAGTTCACACATATATTCAAGTACGCAAAGGTTTACTGACCGGGACACGGATGTTCTGATTCCTGTTTTCTGATTTTATTTTCTGGGCTCAACATACATAATTTGGTTCCCTTGCTGTAAAGATTCATAACTTTAGTTTAAAAGTGAGTTATAATTAGGTAAAATTTTTAAAAGACTGGTAGAGTGGGGAGGATTATTTAAAACCCTAGGGCACCAGGGTGTAGATTAAGAAAAGTTTTAATCAAAATAAAATTATCCTTTTCTTAGCCTCATCCAAGATTCATAATTGTACTAATATCCTTTGGGGAACAGCCTTCCAGAGATTTATCTATGTTAATTCTCATATATGTAGGAAGAGCGAATACTCTCTTGAGGCAGAAAACTCAACCGAAAACTCCCAGCTCTGCAGAACACATTCTCTGTTCTGATCAATAAAAGCAAAGTGATTTGAGAAAAAAAATCCACAAACATGCCACATATTTTTTGCCTATTCAATAAAGACAAAACGCAGATCTTCTTCAGTACTGGCTTCAAACAGTCACAATCAGCCAGAGTTTTATCAAAATACTCATCATCCACCACTTTACCTTAAGACACTTCATCTACAATAGCTCTTAATCATATTCATGTCTGCAAGGATTAATTCTTTGGCACAAAGGCAGAGAGGAACACAGCTCTGCCAGACACTCAGCGGGGATGTGGGTTCACTGTCTGGTCCCTGCCTTCACCTGGCAGAAACTGGACACACTGCTGAGAAAGCAGCTCATCGCATTAGCCTGTCTCTACTCAACCAACAAAGAGAAACACATCCGCTCCAATTCTGACACCTCACTCCAAGATCATCAAAATTCCTATGAGGTCCCTAGCCAAAGAGAAGGCGGTAGCCATTGGCCCCAGGAAAGTCGTGGAAATGGCAATAAAAAATTAAGAGCAGATAGCTAGGTCAGGCACGGCAGTTTAGAACTGGCTGGTGCTCAAACAAGCCAACCAGCTTCTTGTGATCCTCTCTCCTTTGCTGTCAAAATCCTCCTCCACCTCCAATGCTTATGCCGCAACCCAGAGGCTGAAGACATTTACCTTTTTAATTGAATGAACGGTTCTGAAAACAAACATAAGACTTCTATACATTTTAAATACCTTTCCTCTGTCCCAGAGCTATCCCTCTTCCAAAACCCAGGCTTGCCGCTACTCTGGCGAAGGGACACTGAGCATATTTCTAATACTTAGAGATTATCAAAAATTTCTGCCAAACACTTTTTTCTTCCGACAGTCTCTTGACAAGCACCAACAGCACCGAGAAAGTATTTTCGGCCTCCACCCTCCAGCAGGGAATCAAATCTTTTCCAGGAGAAACCGTATTCAAACCTGCACCTGTCCCCTCTCCAGAGGCCTGGAGGCGGCAGATCAGGGACGGCACCTGGTACAGGTGCCCGTTACGGATGCCAAGGCCGCCTCACCTAACCGCTCCGCTCCCAAGAAAGAATCGGGAGCGAGGAGGAAGACGATGCGGAGCTCGGCGGCCGGCCTGGGCCTGGGCCCGGGCAGTACGGGGTGCGGTGCCACCTCACCCGCGACACTGGCTGTGCTTCAGTTCCTCCGGAGCTGCAGTGCCCACCGAGCACACGTCCCTGCCACGGGGCAGATTACAATGGAGGTTGCTCACGTCCGCTCGAGCAGGGGCTCGGTGACCTCGGTGACCCCGCCGAAGCTCCCGAAGCGCCCCTCGCTAATTCGCCTGGGTGCGGGCGAGACTCAGCGCCCCTCCAGTCCTTCTCCAGGACCTTCCACCCTCAAAGATCGTTTAGGAGCGAGCTCGACCAGTGGGTCCCCGACGACTCCAGGACCCCCACGCACAAGGGCAGCCCGCGCCCTTCCCTCCGCTCCTCCCGCCTCTCCAAGCCCCGGCGCCCGCCCGCCCGCGGAGGTCGCGCGCCCCCCGCGCCGGCCCGGCCCTCACCGGACTTGGGCGGGTAGCGGTACACGGAATTGGACGGGATGTCCACCTCCTCCACGCCCGCGTGCTGCCGGCTGGTTAGGGCCCCCATGGCCGCTGCGGCCGCGGCGCCTGCGCGCCGCCCTCTGCGGCTCACCGTGGCCGCTCGCCCCGCACCCGGGGCGGGGGTCGGCTGCCGGCCGCGGCCGGCTCTGCTGCGGCGCTGCGGCTCTGGCGGCGGAGAGCCCCCGGCGCGGCGCGCACCATCCTCCGCCCGACACAACAGCGGCAACTCTGCCGAGGGGGGCTGCGGGGCTGGGCCGGGGGCGCCGCCGCCGCCTCAGGCCTCGTGATCTCAGCGGCGGCTCGCGCGCGGGGACCGCGGCGGCTCCAGCCAATGGCGAGGCGGGGCAGGAGGGTCCGCGCAGGGCCAGCCAATGGGCGGGGGGCTGCGGCGGGAACCCGGGCGCGTGCCTCGCGCGGGGAGTTGCGGCTGGAGTCGGCGCGCGGGTACGCCGCTTCGGGGACTGTCGTACGGGGCTGCGGCCGAGGGGCCGCTCCGGCGGGATCTGGGTGGCCCTAGACCCGTGGGGGCTGAAAGGAAGGAGGAGTGCCGCGCCGAGCCGAGGGAGCATCGCCCCCTCCAAGCCTGTTTATCCCTGGCTCAAGTTACCGCGCAGGGAGCCGCCTCCCTGGGCCCGCACAGCCCTCGCCTGGGGTTGGCTCGCCGTTGTCCCCCGCCCTCCACGGCTTCCCGGCCTGGAGGCAACTTTCCCCAGAGCCTAGCTCGTCAGGATCTGCCAAAGTACCTCACCAGAAACCCCACAAAGGGGTTCCCGCCCAGCAGCCCCTCAGCTTGTAGCAGTCCCCGGGTGGGGGAGCGTCCCGGGAGCCCAGGATAACGTGGCATTGACACCTCTCTTGCCCTCAGCGCCTGCCAACCCCAGACCCCAGGGGTCGGTAAGATGAACTAGGTAATGCTGGTGCCCTGCGAGGAGGATATATTTGGCCAGCCCGCCCACGTAGCTCTTAGAACCGTGTCTCATACATAGTATGTGTTTCTAGATCCCCTGGGCTGTGCACGAGGCACTCAGTTAGGAGAGCCTCAAGATAAGATCAAGATATTCAGCCTCTGACTAGATCTTGGAAACCCTGGAAAGGCCTGCAGCCTTCCTTTAGGAGAGAAAAGTCAGAGGAGAGGAAATGGACCAGGCAGAGGAGGGGCTCCCTCCTCCTGACAAAAAAATACACACGAAATAGTGGGAAGCTTGCACCAGCAGAAGCTGTCATTCCAAAGCTCAATTACAGGCATGAATTTTTTAAACCTTTTATTTGTGAGTCTGGTGTTTTTTTCTGAGAGCCTTCAACCACTAGATCATGACTGTTATCCCTTCAACAACTTTTGAAGTACATTTTGGGAGTATCTAGTCCCCTTGCTTAGGGTTATTCTTTTCATAGAGTCTAGTTATTTCCTGATTATATCTTACATTTTTCATCCCCTTTCCAATAGTAGCCCCTGTTCCTTATGCCAAAGGTACCTGTGCCCCATTGCCTTGGTTTTTCTCCAGGTGGGCAGGATAGTAGGAACCCATCCCTGTCCTTTCACATTGACCGAATGCTGAGGAGGGCCTGAGCTGCCCCAGAGGAACAGCCTGCAGCCTCTTCCAAGCACTGGGGATTGGTGCTGAATTCAGAGCGCTCTCCAACTCCTGGCCAGAAGACTTTCAGACATACTTGTGGGAAGGAACTGGGTGTCCTCCTTAGTATTCTTTCTACCACACAGACCCTACCTAGTCATGGCTGGGTAAAGGTAAAGTCCAAATGGTGAACCATCTGGGACCACCTCAAAATAGAAGGCCTTGGGCACATCCAGAGTCAAATGTTGACTTATAATCCCAGGCTCTGCCTAGAGGCCTATGTTCCTCCTGGCCTCAGCATTGTGTAAAGGGGCCATCCCTCCCCTTTATGGGTTTTATCCACTCCTGAGAGTTTCCGTGTCCTACCTGGGACCAGGTGGGTTTGTGGCTCAGTCCTGTTGCTTATAAGGAATCTGTTCTGGTCCCATGTCGGTCTGCTCTGAGCCTGGGAAACGGGAACCTGGGTTTCATTCCCCATCTTGGATAACACCCTCCAAGCCAACAACTTGGTTTTGCCTCTCACAAAAGTGTCCTAAGTCCAATGCTTGGAATTGAAAAGAAAAACAAGCCACTGCACAATAACATTAGTGGGTATTTATTGCACACTCTATTGATACAAGCCAATTTTAAATGCTTTACACATATGAAAGCATTTAACCCACACAGCAACCTCATGAAATAGGTGCTATTAACACTCCCATGTTAAGTGGAAGAAAATGAGGCCAAGAAAGAGCACTGGACTTTGATTTGGACAAATCAGGACCCTAACCTGTCCTTAACTTTGGACTAAGCCCTTAATAGCTGTGTCTCAGTTTTCTCATCTGTAAAATAACACAGCCCTCATTGGCTATTGCAAGAAGCAATAAGATATTGAGTCAAAGCTCAGTTAAAAAAGTAGCAATGACCCAGGGTCAAGAGGCAGAAGAGGAAAGTATGATAGCTCAGAGAAACTTCTAGATAAAAGAGACTTTCTGTGAATTGAGTTAGAGTCCCACAGTCTACCATGTAACCACATAGTGTTATTGTTTTGGAAAAGAGAACATCTGCCAGTGCCTAGGGCAACGGCAAGATAAAGCAGCCAAGCCCTTAGAGCAGCCATCTCTGCAGGGGCTGAGTCTCTGCATTCCTCTCTGGCCCTTCTGGGCTCCACTTGGCTTCCTCATGGGAGATCTGGGCCAGCGAGTGCCTCAGGGAGAAGGGGCACAGAGAAGAGGAGAAATCCAGAAGTGACTCCTATTCAAAGAGCCATAAAAATGCTTTTAACCTGAAAAATGGCCCAGGGATGGATTGCACAGTGCGCAGGAGGAAATCACATGCAAACACCATGTGTCCTTTATGTAAATAGCCTCCCAGAATCCTACCCAGCGCTCTGCTGTAGACACAGCAGAACCCAGCATTTCCAGGTGGCAGGGGTTTCCTCAAAGCATCTGTGCAGAAGGCAGGAGGGTAAAACCCAAGTATTTTATCAGGTCTGAGTCCTTCTTCTTCACCTTGGGTCTAAAGCAGGAAGAAGAGTGTGGGGGAGGCACCAGGACAGATGATTTCTAGGTCAGTGAGTCCCTTTGAGCTTTTAACTCAGTTCATTTGGACTGTCCTGGTTTCAGCCCAAGGTGTTCACTTCCATTCTTGTAATGCATCCACCCGTTTCAACGATTCCTGCAGATTCCTATAGCAGGAAGGAATAAGAGAACCTGTAGGCAAAAGGCTGATTGACGCTGCCCTGCAGCTCAGCATTCCAGGAGGCAGTGGCGCGGGCAGGAGACACTTGGGTGACCTGAAGGAGCTGTGACAGGGAGGCCAGCCCCTTCTTGGCTGTTTGCTTGGCCCTTCTGCCCTGCCATGGGGATAGGAAGATAAGAGCCCTGGCTGTTCAGTAAAAGCCAGGCACAGATCCCTCTCAGTGCTCGGTCTGCTGGTGGTGTTTGGCTTTAAGGGCCTGAGGCGTCAGTGGATTAAAGCCAAATGCCACCAGCAGACAATTTGTCATCCTGCAGATCAGTGAGCAAGGCTCACGAGGACAGAGGGGCCTGGTCCCAAGCGCTTGGCAGCCCTGCAAACTGCCCTCCGGCCAGCCTCGGGCTCTCTGTTGAGGGAAAACAACCTTGTCCATTTCCTAATTTCCAGCAGTCCGGCTTTCATATTTTGCTTCCTGCCAAATGTGAATTCCTCACTGTTAACTTCGTCCTTTAGCTGTGTGCGGCTGACAATGGAGAACTGTTCAAATGGCTGCAGACTTCAGCTGGATCTGTAGCTCCTTAATCTACATTTCAAGTTAAAGACCAAAATGAGAGATAAGGTTTACGCTGCCTAGGCCTGCCAGCCAGGCCTGGGGGAGGCCAGTGAGGCCCCTGGGGTGTAAAACGTCCAATGGCCTCCTGCTCTGTCTTCGGGGGACCTCGCCTGCCTCCCCCTGCTGCCCAAACATCGGGGCCTAAGACATTTACTTCTAGTCAAGGATAAGATTGAAGAAATTAGGAGAGTCAGTTTTATTTTGCTTTAGTTTAGGTTAGTTGCAGACCATTTTTATCAAATACCAGACCCTGTCAGCTCATTTCTGCCTGCTCAAGTCTGCCTTCATTTTTCCTGGTCATCTGCCCTGCCCTCCTTTTGGTTTTGAGCCCAGTCCCCACACCCACCCGGGGCCTGCACGTGCTGCAAGGCAATAATGCCAGTGCGAGAAAGCACTGCAGCCCCACATGGACTCAGCCGCACCTCTGCCCTCACCTGGGAGACCAGCAGGCGAAAGCCCAGCCTCTGTCTCTCGCTACCCAGAGAGACCAGAAAGAAGAGTCCCTGTGGTGACAGCCCCAGGCCTCTGTTTAGCAAAACAAATGCTCAGCTGCAGTTACTTAGAAGATCAAAGGAAGAAAAGGAGAACAAATTCTCCTCCTCTCAGGGTTTCTTGAAAATGCCTGTCCTGGCCGGGAGCATTGGATCCAGAAAGGGCCTTCAAGGCCATCCAGTCACCAACCCCCTCATCCGACAAATGAAGCAGCCGCATTCGGGAGAGAGGAAGGGACTGGCAACAAACGCAGAACCCAGGGGTCCCTGGCTCCATGCACTGGGCCTCACGATGGTAAGCCGGTGTTGAAGCTTTGGTTTCTTTTTTTGCAGTGGGCTGTCTTCTAGAGCTGGGGTTAGAGGAGAGGATGGCTCAAAGAAAAAGCTATGTGTGCATTCTCAGCTGTTGCAATAACAGTACCTATAAGCAATAAATGCACTTGCCCAGAAATTATCAATAACTGTGCTCAAATTGTATAGGGTAAGAAAACCATGATGCTTCTCAGCAGAAATCTCTCTCTACCCTCCCTCTACTCCTCTGAAACTGCAGTCAGACTTCACAGAGTAAACCATGAATTAATTCATTGGTCCCCTGACTCCTCCCAGGCCCAGGAACTGAAGGGCAAATGAAAACAGAGGCACGAGAACAGCCCCTGCATGGCTGGGAGGGCAGATTCTTAGCAAGTAGCTGAAAAACATCATATACTCACTCATAACTGTGCCCCAGCTAAAGCCTGAGTGTGGGCTAAAGTCCACCACACATCAGCAAGTCAACCCCTTCGTTCACAAGGACACATTTATTCCTGAGCTAATTAAGTGGTAACCACTATCCTCATTGGTGGTTCAAATATTATGGGTTGAGGCTGCCAAAGTAATAAACAGATACTATTATGGGTTACTTGAAATATTATGGATTGAGGCTGGCAAAATAATAAACAGATACTATTTACTGATGTGGTTCTCACAGTAAAGTCCTTAGCTCCTTTTTGTGCACCATGAGGTGTATATTGATTATATACACCATTATATAATGGTGTATATAATGGTAGACTGTTATCTTTTATATTTCAAGATGGATAGCTTCTTCTCTGGTTTCCCTACCTCTTGGGCTTCCCTCCTCTCATCCATTCTAAAAATCACTCTCAAACTTTCCTAATATGAAACTGTCATCACATCACTCCTTTGCCCATATACCTTCAATGGCTCCCTATTACTTTATAGCAGACAGACTTTATCCCTGAGTCCTTTCCTCCCTCTGCTTTCCCAATAAATCCCCACTGGTACCCCAAGTACAGCTTATCATCCATCCCCGTTCATGTTTTAGCCCCTAGAAAAGAATCCTCCACTTGTGCCCACCCCCCTTTTGTCTGCTGAAATCCTCCCTCTTCCATGATACTGCCTCTGGGAACCACAGCCCACGAGGCAGCTCTTCTTTCTCTGAAGTCCTATTGAACAAATTATTTTCTGTAGAACTCATTTGGTAATTACATGCGGGATGTCCCCAGTCTCCAAAGGTAAAAGACAGAGAAGACTCTGGAGTCAAACAGAACTAGGTTCAAAACCTCTTTTCCATTATGGCTGTATGTCTTGGAAGTTTCTAAGACTTTCTGGGTCTAAGATTCCTTGTCTGTGAATGAACATAGAAGAGCAGAAGGCTGTTTTGAACATTAAGTTAGACAAGGATATGAAGCACTCAGCACAGAGCAGGTGCTCAAGAAATACTAACTTTTTAAAAAAGGAATTATTTTACATAGTGGTTTGATTCCAAAAAATAATTTTAAAGTCAGAGTCCCAGGATTTCAGAGCAAGGGTGCACTTTTGAGACCCTCAGCACCTCCTGTCTTCGCTGCACAATTGGGGACACAGGTGCATGCCCCACATTGCAGGCAGAGCCCAGGGGTTTGTATCCCCCCACCTGCAGAGCCCAGGGTTTTGTACCCCCCTACCCAAGACATCACCTTTCCCTTGTCATTAGAACTCAGAATGCCAGGAACACATCTCCCGATCACACACGTCTGGCAAAGGGTCAGAGAAAAAGACAGCCTGTCCCCTCTTTTTCCCAAAGTACAGCAACCAACGTCACTGGACCAGAAGGAAACATGGCCCTTTAGGTGCCCTTCTAGTCCTTGTAGTTTGCATCAGCCCTTTCTAGAATAAGGGTGTGTATTTGTGAGTCAGAGGGAATCTGCCATTCTTAACTTCTGGCTGTGCCATTTGCTAACTAGCTGATTGCTAAATATTCAGGAATTTTGTCAGCCAGTTGCTAAATCCTTGGTAGCTTGAAATCAACCAGAATGGGATTATTTACAGGGAAACAGAAACTTCAAATGCTGCAAATGGGCTCTTTACCCCACTCCCCATGGCTAGTTTACCATCATGCTGCTGGCCTTACATTTCTTTGAATCCCCCAGAAGGGCTGAGTGCTTTTCTTCTCAGGGGTGAGTACTCCCTAAACAAATGACTGTTTAATACTTATTAAGAACAATCATTTTTGAGTGATGTCTTCGCCCAAGCATTTTTGAATGAATTGTCACATTTAATCTTCGAAACAACCCTAAGAGATAAGTTGTTCCCCTTTCTGGAATGAGAAAAATGAAGCTCGACAAAGGGCAGGGTAGAAGGAGCTTTCTTAAGATTTGTCTGAGTCCGAGGCCCCAGCCCTGACCCTGGGAGCCAGGTCACTGACCGCCTGTCCCACCAGCCTGGCAGGGAAGCCAACAGAGTGGCTCCCCCTAGACTGGTGCCAGTGACAAAGGGCAATGCATGAGGGGCTTCTTGGTTGTTCTCTCCCTTCCTCCTTCTCCAACTTGCCCTTCTATGTTTACTTTCTTCCTTATCCTCCCCTTTTCCTTCTTCATTATCTCCTTATCTGAATTAGGACCAATTTCTCAACCTGCCCTTTGAATTCTCCTCTTCTGTGAAGCTCCCTTTTGGCCTGAAAGTTCTCCTCGAAAGCTCTGGCAGAGCTGCAGGCAACCATGTGCTTCTAGAACTGCCTTCGCCACTTTGGACAGACGCCCTGCCCCAGCGAGTCCATCTCGTGGCTCAATCCCTTCCGACGACTGGACTGTGCTCCCAGTTGGGTCAGTGGGTCAGTTCTGCCCTGGAAGCTCCCTGAGGGCAGTACACTGGATTTTCTCTGACTGCTCCCAGGCCCCCAGGACATGTTGGTCACAGAGAGCATAGCATGATGCTGTTGGTGACGGACGAAGCACATTCTGGTGGTTTCCCAGCTCTGTCGCGTGGAGCCCAGTGCCCTTGTTCTCAGTAAATACTTCCTTCCTCTTTATGCGGAACAGTGGCCCTGTGTTATTCATGGCCCAGTCCTCAGGGCATCTGGGTCCCAAGAATAATCAGTGTGGTTTGGGATCTTGGGGGTTAGGAAGTAACCCTCCGGAGATGCTGTGTTCCTGAAGGAGGGGTCCTCACCCTGCCAAACTCACAAAACTATCAGAGGCCTTATTTTAAACAAACTCTTTTCTTCCAGGGCTAGTTTCTGGTTTTTGTTGTTGTTGTTGTTTGGGGTTTGGTGGGTTTTTTTTGTCAATGTACCCTGGCTTCCTGTGTTCCTGAAAATTTCTGAAACCTCAGGCAGCATCTCACCGGAAACTCTTGACTTTTTAAACATCTCTCTCCTTTCTGCTGAGTCCTAGTCAATTTAAATTCCCTCGGTGACTCTGGAAGTTAGAGATAGTGCAAAGACTCAACTCGGCCATGGCAGGAAAGCAGTTATAGAGCACATGTAAACGAATAAGCATACATGTGTTCCAATAAAACTTATTTATTTACAAAAACTACCCAAGGGCTACAGTTTGCCGACTCTGAGCTACAAGATGGTAGCTTGTAACTACCTACGGTGTACCAGAGGGCAGTCTTCCTTGAGGGTCACTGAACTGCTGCAAACTTTATTTGGGTGAGAAGTAAGACGTTACTGCAACATGACTTAGCCTTAGCCTGACTGGATCGTTATGGGGAGTTTCTGGGCCAACCTGAGAAGGCATGTGCCACTTTTGGGGCATAAAGGAAATGATACTAACCACTATCCTCCCCCGCTGCCCAGGGCATGTCCACTCCAACCCTTGCCCAGCCAAGCAAACGTTCCCCTGGCCGCCCGCCCCTGCCTCCAAGCGATGCCCCAAATGGGCCCTGCCATTCCCAAGGCTGGGCTTCAGCTGGCAGTGCTCCCTCTTCCAAAAAGTCCTTTCCTTTTCCTTTCTATCTATCCAAATCCTTCCCAGCCTCAGTTTTCCCTCCTCTAAGGAGCTTTCTCAGACTACCTCCTTGTAACTTACAGCTGCCAATTTGGATAAAGTTGCCATCAGATCTTGGGAAAGAGAAAACGAAAGCCAGCCCTTGCTATAAATGCTTCACATCGGTAGAGGACTCCAAGGAGTTCAAACACCAGCGTGAAATGGAGAAAGCAACTGGGCTTGGCACGAAAGTGAGCTGCTTACGCCATGGACTCAGCCTTCCAGCCCACGGGGCTTTGTTGGAGATACATTCATCTGGATTAAATGAAAAAGAGAAGCAAGGGAATGACTCAAACAAAGGTGAAGGTTACGATTCTCCCTCAGGAGGAAAGAAGGCTATGTATTTGGCGGGGCTCATACAGGGGACTTCAAAGATCTTGGCCTTGGACTTCTTAAATTCTGTGTGGGCTACATAAGTGATGGTCTCTTCTTCCTTGTACTATGCATGGAGATGATGGACACACTTTTAGTGTATGTTCTAGTTCTCACATTGCAAAAGGCTGCCTCAAACTTGAAGTCAGCAGGTGCTACAGCAACAGGCCTCCCACGTTTTGGACACAAGGGTGGAGCTAGGGTGGCTCAGCTCAGGTGGGCCGATTCCTTTCCAGGATGGCCAGGAGGCCCGAGTCCTAGCAGACAGTGGAGGACTCCCAAGGAGGAGGCCTCGCCTTGGGAGGAGTCACTCTGCCCTCCCTTTCCCTTCCCTTCAGCAAGACCCAACCTCCCTTGTCTGGCCAAGTATCCCTTTGAAATGATTGCCAGGGACTCACTTGCCAGAAAACACACCTAGCAACCAGAGGTGGGGCTGCCTTATCTCTGGGCTGGCAGGTACAGGACAGCGCATACAGGCCAGGCCAGGAGTGCGGCTTTGGGGAAATACTGGTAGCTACCCTGGGAGTGGTGTGGCCTTTGTCCCTTGTGGAACACATGACATTTGGAGAAAACATAGTCTGGTGTAAGCCAGCACAACCTCATCACCCAGGGATTAGCTTTGACCTTCCTGCTTCTTACAACACAGAGAAGCTTTGTATCTTTCTGGTCCCTCTAAGAGACAGTTAAGGTGGATGCCAGGAGGTGGGAAGGACTAGAAAGTAGTGTATGAAATTTAAGAGCCCCAGCTCTGGGGACAGACACACAGGCTGGGGTTCAAACCTCAGCTCCAGCCTGGGCTGGATGAATGACCTTGGGCAAGTCACTTAACCCCTCTGGCCTCCTTGCCTTTCTCCTTTGTTAAATGGGGATATATATACTCTCCACCTCACTGGTTTGTTGTGAGTATTAGAAGAAATAATCCAAGTAAATTGCTTAGCTCAGAGCTGGGTTCAAAGTATGCTGTCAATAGATGACAGCTATTATCACAGGGGAGGGCTGGGATCTGTCTGGAACAAAAGTAGCACTCTAGGAGTAAGTCCCATTCCTCTTCAAGGGAAAAGACTAGAACAAACTTAATGCTTTAAAAGCTGGAGGCAAGGTCTACATACACCACCATATAGTAGAAAGAAACTTTGCAATGAAAATTAGTAGTGAAAAGTTGGTTGAGATAAAACAAACCACCACCAACAAAAAGCTGACAACAGCATTAGAAGTCCCCAAAAAGTAGAAGGAAAGCGTCACACACCCCCTTACCTGAGCTCCTACCTAAAGGCCTGAGCCTTTAGGGATCATTGGGGTCCAGCCTAGCCCAGCTGCCAAGTGGATGAACCCTGCTTCACTTTGTCTTTTTGTCCTGACTCCTGCATCCTCTCCTGTTCTCTCTTTCCATCACTCAACATCTGTCTCTCCAGACCACTGGTCTTTTTGTCCTGGCATCCTGGAGCAATGGTAGGAAAAAAAGAAATAAGAATTCAAGGAAGAAAGGAAGGAGAGAGGGAGGGCAAGAAGAAGGGAAGGAAGGGAGGAAGGGAGGAAGGAAGGAAGGAAGAAAGGGAGGAAGGAGTTTAACAAGATCTGAAAGGGGAGCCACAAAAATGTGAACAGTAATTATCCCCATGTGATGGAATTAAAAATTATATTTTAAATTTCCTGTATGTTACAAGTCTCTTACAATGAGCACGTATTACGTAAATAATCTGAAAAGAGAACGTTGTCATAGCAAGAGGGATAGCAGGACTCATACCTCATAGCTTGTTGGGAGCAGGTGAGATGAGGTGTGCGGAGGTGTACAAAGATTTTCACATGGAGCCTGAGAGTGGTGGCCTTCAACACCTGAGAACACATGCGTTTTCTCACTTTGAAAGTTTTCTCACTTTCTCGCTTTGTTGGATCTGTTTAAGTTAGGGCAGTAAGGAGTGGAAAGGGGATAGGGAAGGAATAGGAACTGAAATGGGGGTTGGGAAGGCCAGGTCTCTACTCCTCTCCCTCATAATTGCCCAAGATAGTGGGGCCTCTTTTATCCCATCTAGGTCTCCCTCATGTTAAGCGCCCCCAGGGGAAACCTTTGAGAGCTCCGGTTTGGAAGGGGCCCTTTGTGCTGCCCTCGGAGGTGACGATGAGCATGGCAGGTAAGGAGGCAGGTGGTGTGGTGGTGAAGACAGCAAGGCACCAGGCTGGGCTGGGCCTAGGCCTTTCTCTGCTTCTAGTGACCCCACTTCCTTGGAAAGCAGCTTCACTCCTCTGTGCCTTCGCTGCCTCCTCCATGAAATGGGATTCGGGATTGCTGTGCATGTCCAATGTCTTAACAGACTCTTAGAAAGGGGCCTGGCTGGCAGGAAGTACCAGGTAAATGGCAGCTGTTTGTTATAGTCGGGGTATCGTCTGCCTGTTTGAGAACTGCCTTGCATTCACAACATCCTTGGAGTCAGGCGTGATCTTGGCTAAGATCATTTCACTTCTCATTTATTGTATCATCACTCATTCTGTAGCCGAGACCAATAATGTAATGAAGATTTTGTTCTTTCTGCGGCTACTGCAGTGATTTATTTCTTATCAGCGAGCATATTTTAGTGCTCTATTTTACCTGCCTCACACTGTCCTCTCAGATTAAAATAATAATACCTTCAGTTAATAATACCTTGCACTTGGGGAATTGCTTTCATCCCAACAGCTCAAAGCCCTCTACAACATGACCTCATTCATTCTCCCTGTGATCCCAGGAAGGGGGCACTCCTATGTTACCCCAGAGAAGGGGAAACCTGACCCCAGCCATTCATCTCCTACTAGATCCTCAGAAGCCAAAGGTATTGATTAGGCCTTCCACCTCTCATGGCCACAGATCACAGACAGAGCTCTGCTGCTCACCCTCCCTCTCCCGGGAAAAGATAATCAGAACTTCAATCCTTTTGGCTCTGAGGGGGCTTTGTCCCCCATGCCGTTCTCAGGTGCCCACATCTATGTCCTACAAACAGTAAACATTAAATAAACTTTGGGGATGGACTGTCTTGACATCCAGGCATCTTGACCCTTTTGGCATTTTCAGGAACCTTACCTGCCTTGAGTACTTTTACTTAAGACTTAGGGGCTCATGGAAGAGGGGGGCTCATGAGGAATGTTATCCTGCCGCCTGAGCTGTGCCACCCAGGGTAGATCTTACTACTCGTGGCCCTGGCATGTTTGATACTTGTGTGTACTTGTGAAAACTGGAGCCCCGCAATGACAGTACTTCCTTGTTCTGGGACTGTTTGTAGTCCCAGCTCCCTAGCAATGTAAGTAGCTGGCTGCTCGCTTTTTTGTTTTCACCTTGCGATTACCAGAAGGGAAGGGCTACAGGCTGTGCTTGACTCTCCAGCCACATGCTGGGTCTCACTCAACCTAAGTGCACTTTGGGGTGTCTAAGTGCAATTACAGCAAGGGAAACTTAGATTCCTTAACAGGACTCAGCAGGCAAAATGCTGACTCCTACCCTTTCAAAACAAGCAAGCAAACAAACAAAAAGACTAACTAAATGTAATAAACTCATTAAAGTGCCCTGAGCTGTTTTTCTTCAGTATATAAACATTGGGTGTAATCTTTTCCTTATTTATGTACTATTTGTTTGTAGGGTCAAGTTTTCTTAGATGGAGAGTTTAAATCCACTTTATACAAATTAAAAAAAAAAAGGAACCTTGGCTTACTTTCTTATTAGCCTTCTTCTGTCCCACAGACACTTAACTAGTTAAAACACTCTGTAATTGGTAGTTCAGATCAAAACCTTTCCTGAAAGAGAAACTCTATCCCTAGCAATATTTACCTTCCTAACCTCTTCTGCCCTTTTCCCAATCTACTTCAACTCCCCACAATTCCTAAACACAAACCCTGAAGGGTCAAATTCTAATCCAGAAGAGATGAGAGCTTAGGGTATATAAATAAACTTTGGTTTTAAATGACTAGGGTTGAGAGCCAGGACCTGTGTAGAAACACTCAGTATTTTTTAAAAGGATGGTAGAAATTAAAGCTTCAGTTAGGTCAATCAATCTAAGAAAACAAAAATTCTCCTCTTAGTCACTGAGAAAGTCTCACTTCCTTCCCTGTAATTATATTTTTTGTACATTAACATTGGCTTACATCTTTAGGGAGCAAAGTTTTTGGTCTCAAACTATAAAAGGCTACTTGCCCCCTAGGGTGGGTGGTGACTGGAAGAGGGTATGAAGGGAGTTTCTGGGGTGCTGGTAATGTTCCGTTTATTGATTCAGGTGTGCTTCCACAGGAATGTTTGTTTTGTGAGAGTCTGCGAGCATTATCTGTGACATGTGCACTTTCCTATATTTATGTTATATATCAATAAAAGCTTTTTAAAAAAAGTAGGACTGCTTGGAAGTTAAAAATAAATAATTTTGAGACTTGAGCAGCTGCAAGGCTCTGTTTTCTATTTTGATCTTTCTGTTTCTCGAGATGACCACATTTTTTAGAGGAAATGAGTCAAAGCCACTCTGTCTTGCTTTTCCAGCTGAGCATGTTCAGTTTCAATGAAGTAATGAATGAACTTGGCCGCACCACCCCCAAGCCGACAAGAGCAAACAGAGGGGCCTCGGCCAATCAGCAGGCACTCGAGGTTTTCAAGTTGAGTTCAAACAGAACCTCCAGAGGCCAATCAGTGCGGGCGGCTCCGCCCCCAACATCCAGCCGCGGCCAATCGTCAGCTCTCATGGGCCAAAACACAGAGGCCGGCCAATGCCGGGAAGCCCCACCGCGCAGCCCTCCGCCAATGGGCTCCGCCGGGGAAAAAGAGAAACAGTCCCAGCCCCGCCGGCTTCAGCATTCGAATCGAAGGACGAGTCGGGTGCTGGGGCGCAGGCGGGGCGGCGCGCCGGCCAATTAGCGGCGGCGGCTCGCGGGCCCCCGAACGTTGGGACAGCCCGGCCCCGCCCCCCGCTGTTGTTTGTGGTGTAGGCCGGGCGCAGCGAGCGGAACCACAACATTCGCCGGGTGGCGCGGCGGAGCGGCTGGGAAGCAGCGGGCGGGCGGGCCGGTGAGGCCGCGGAGCCGGCAGCGGGCGGGCGGGCGGCGAGGGTTAGCGGAGGGCGGTCGGCCTCCCGCGGCCGCCGAGCGGAGACCTGCGCGGCGGCCGAGCGGCCGGGCCTCACGTCTCGCCATGTCGGTGAACATGGAGGAGCTGCGGCACCAGGTTATGATCAACCAGTTCGTGCTGGCCGCGGGCTGCGCGGCAGACCAGGCGAAGCAGCTGCTGCAGGCGGCCCACTGGCAGTTCG
The DNA here is from genome assembly GCA_004027775.1 of Bradypus variegatus. Taxonomy (NCBI): domain Eukaryota; kingdom Metazoa; phylum Chordata; class Mammalia; order Pilosa; family Bradypodidae; genus Bradypus; species Bradypus variegatus. The sequence goes on from PVKY010000491.1 coordinate 18,125, forward strand.
AGGTGCGTGCGGCCGGGTCGCCCCGCGGGCCCGGCTCCCCGTTAGCCGCCCGCGCCCCTCCCCCACCGGCCCTCGGGCTCCTGCGCCGCGCGACTGGGGGTGGCGGGGGTAGATCGCCGTGGGGCCGGAGTTGCGAGGGGAGGAGTCCCGGGGCCCGGAGTCGCGGGCCCGGAGCGGTGCCTCGGGCCAGGGTCGCCAGAAGGCCCGTGGGGGGCGCCGAGCCGCCGCGCGCCGAGGAAGGTGGGGGGCTGGGGACTCTATTTATATCGCCCGGTAAGATGATCCGCGGCCGTGAGATCTCGCGTGGGGCGCGGGGCAAGAGCTGCCCGGAGCGCTGGGCCCGGAGAGGGGTTCTGGGGAGGATGGAGGAGGTTGGGGAGGCGCAGCGGGGTCCTGCCGCCCCGGTGCCCCCTCTGCACGTGCAGCCCGGCCGACGCCACTTCGAGAGCCGCCGGCCTCCGGGAGGGGCCGTGGGTCCCGTCGGCCGGTAGGGCCCGCGGCAGGCCGAGGGGCTTGGGGTGAAGGGTGTCTGCGGGGCTCGGATTTCGGGGTATTGGGCCAGAGCGCGGCACCGTGGGGACGGGGGAGAAGCCTTGTGGTAGGGACGGCCGGTGGGCTTCCTGTCCTCCTCCCGGACCCGTTAACCGCCGTTCTGCATGTGTGTTTGTTCACAGACCGCACTGAGCACATTTTTCCAAGAAACCAACATTCCCAACAGTCACCACCACCACCAGATGGTAAGTGCCGTCGGGGAGGGGGCGCAGGGGACCCCAGGCCCCTTGGGCCCTTGGCAGCGGCGGGCACGGGAGAGCAGGCTGGCGGGGAGGTATGGGCCTCGCGCCCGGGGGTGGGTGGGTGGGCGCCTTGCAGCCCACCCGGGTCGGCCGGGGGGCGCGGGCCGGGGGCTGCTGTCAGCCGCCGGTGACAGCCATGTTGCCGGGGAGCGCCGCGCCGCGGATGTAAACAAAGAGCCAAAATGTCTTCCAGGAAAGAGCGGCTCCCAGGGCTCAATGGCCTAACTTTGTGTTCCAGCCTCACTAGCTGCTGTATCTCGATCTGAGGCCTCGTGCCCGGCACTAATTTCTAACGACAAGAAACCCAAAGTAGAGGGGGAGAAAGGGGGAAATGGCCAGAGGACAAGCGAGGGTCACCGTAGTTGGGGAATGGGGAGGGGGCCTGGATGATTGATAGCTGACTTCTGGGGAACTAGGGGTGGGGAGTGAGGACTCCTAAGAAGGACTGGGAGTTGGGGTGTTTGTTCATGGGGAGCCCTCTCTTGCTGTTGCAGTGATAGCTGCCCCCCCCCCACTGCCAACTTTAAAGAGAACAGGAAAAGGATAAAGTTACCTGGGCTCAGGGAGCTGGGCTCGGTACCCACTTGGGTTATTTTGTCCTTCTAAAGGCCAGTGGACTGGGTAGCCCTCTTCTCCCTGGGCATAGAGGACACACAGATTTTGACACAGGATAGGCCAAGCATTTGCATTTAATCTCACTATATTATGATACATAAAGTTCTAGAAATGGAAGTGGCTCAGACCTGGATTTAGGTTATTTTCTTTTTCAGCTTGGCCCCTGGCCCCAGCCTTTGCCCTCCTGGCCATGGGGTATCCTGCTTTTTTGCCAACACAGGACATGGCTTCCGCTTGAGAAGCTTGAATGCTGCAACCCACCCCCCCTTCCCTGTACACACACACACACACACACACACCCTAGTTACCTATTAGCCCTAGTGAGGGAGGAGGGAGTGGACTCAGTGATAGGGCTTCTAAAACATTATCCTCCAGGATATCTGTTGTGGCATCTGGAGTGCATTTTTGGCATTTTTAAAGCTAGTGTCCTTGCCTGTGGCTCCCTCCTCCAAATAAGCAGCCTTGTCAGGAGGAGCTGCCAGTGGTTCCTCTGCTATGTCTGAAGCCTATTTCCATCTAGCCACAAAGGATAAGTAGGGGGAGTCCATCCTGGCCATTTTAATTAACCATTCTCTTAGAGCAGCCCGTGCTGTGTGTAAAACAAAAACAAACCATGGTTGCAGCACAGCAGGCAAGTCACACCTGCCGAGGCTGCCGGGGCCTGCTCCTAGGAAACCCAGAGAGAGAGCCGCCTGCGCCCACCATGATTTCAAGCCTGGGAACTGGTTGTCTCCCATCTCACTGGCTTTCCCTTCTTCTCAAAAGAGACTTGAGGTTTGCTTCTCCCAACTCTGGCCTTGCCCAAAAGTAGGTTTGCCTGGAAGAGCTGGGCCTGGGGCCTGTGCGTCCTGTTGTCCCTTCTCTGCAAACCTCAGGGGATTGTAATTTCTTTCTGAAGCTTTCCTCGAGGGAGGCCGCAGGTCTTGTAACAGATGAAATCTATATATCCATTAGTGTGTCAGTATTGAGTGCTTTGTTGGCACAGAGGAGGATGCCATCCCCCCTTCCCACCCCCAGGAGTTTGGAGTTTATTGGGGAAATAAAAGGAAAATTAAATAAAAACCAGAGATTGGCAACAGCAAGAGAGCAATGGCGGAAGTGTCCCAGGGCAAGGATAACTGGCCAATGATTGTTCCCTCATTACTGTAGAGCCACGTAGTTGGAGGGGCCTCCCAGGCACTGAGGAAGGTCTCTGGCATGGATTGGAAGGGCCGAGCAGAGGGAAAGGCCCTGCGCACTGGACGTAGCAGGGCTGGAGGACATTAGCAGGGGCAGTGGACACCAGGCAGACTGGGAGCTGGGGTGCTCCATCAGTAGTTGCTTGAATCCCAGAGCAGGGGGCCTTAGAACATCTTGCCAAACCCCTGACATTACAAAAGGAAGAAATGCTCCCGAGAGGCGAAGCAGCTTGCCGAGGTCCCCCAGCCAGGCAGGCCCCAGCCTCCGGGCAGCAGGGAGGCTGCTTGGTGGGCAGCCCCGCTGGCTTGGAGAACTGGGGAAGTCGGTCACGATGCTGTGATGCAACGCGCCCCCACCCCCATCCCCCATTCATGATTTCCTTCTGCCGGGAAATCAGCCTTTGGTGGGGGTTAGCGGGATCGTGAGGGAAGGAGGGAAATGGGTGAGTAAGGCCAGGCCTCTGCACAGAGTCCTTTGGCCACCCCTGAGGAAGACAGCAAAGGGCAGTGGTCCCCTGGAGCTCTCTGGGTCCTCTGTGGTGCTGGCCTCGGGGTGGGGGTATAGTCCCCCCCTTGTGTCTCCCCACCCCATCCCCTGCACAGTTTCTAGCTGGGGTTTAACGGCAGAGCTGTGAAATCTCCCTCTCCTTGCAAGGTAGAGAACCCTAGAATCATGTTCCCTATGCTCAGGGGAGGGGCTGGTATTGCTAAAATTAGGAGAAATTCAAAGAAGGTTTCCCTTGGCTTCCTGGGAAGGGAGAAGCTGCAGTGAGGCCAGAACCGGATTTGTGTAAGACCGCCCGAGACCCTGGCCCCTGGCCTTCCTGGCTGGGGCTGCTGCCCAGAAAGGAAGGAGAGAGTGCAGAGTTTGGGGAGCCCCCCTCCTGGTGTCGTGGCAGGAGGCAGCAGATGTTGGAACCTTTGTCACAGCCCCCAGGAAGAGGCCCAGGGAGGAGTCGAGGAGACTGACTGCCAGCCCCGTCCAGCAGCATGGGGGGACACGCCAGGGGATGGGAAACTGAAATCCCTGGTGTCTGTCCTCTGGGATCATAGACCCAGTAGACGCGGACAAGCAGGGCAGGGGAGACGTTTAGAGCTCAGGCCCGCAGACCTGGGAGGCCTGGGATTCAGTCTCCACCATTTGCTTGTGTGACTTAATCTCTGGGCCTCAAGTTTCCTCATTTGTACTAAACAGAGAAAAACTCATAGCCACCTGCAGGCCTCCTTGTGAGAAAGAAGACAGTGGGGCAAAGGCTCCCAGATCTGCTGGCTATTTCTGTCTTCACTGTACAAGGAACCTAAATACCAAGAAAGTGCAGCTTCTCTGCGGTTGGTGGGAGGCCCTCCCTGTGGCCCCTCCCAACTGGGACCTGGGAACATCTGAGGGTTATGGAGGGAGCCAGCTGGTTTCCTTAGGGCCAGGCCCGCAGCGTGTCCTGGCCTACTCTCTTGTCCTCTCCTTTTTAATCTGACACCTTAGCTTCGGGTCTGAATTAACCCCTTACTTCTGATACTCCTCAGGGGTGTATTTCCAAAGCATCACTGTTTTGTTTTGGATAAGGCTGTTTTGTCTTTGTTCTTATTTTTTGGTTATTATTATTATTGTCCTGGGGAAGCTGCTTGTGGGCTGAGAAATGGACCTACGTGGGTGAGCCCCACCCAGAAGGTTCTGTGGGGTCCCTGAGTGGCGGCCCTCCCGACACCTGTGTTCTCTTCCCACAGATGTGCACCCCCAGCAACACACCTGCCACGCCCCCGAACTTCCCTGACGCGCTGGCCATGTTCTCCAAGCTCCGCACCTCCGAGAGCCTGCAGGGCGGTCCCGGGGCCATGACGGCCATGGCCTGCTCCCCTCCTGCAAACTTCAGCCCCTTCTGGGCCTCGTCCCCCCCCAGCCACCAGGCGGCCTGGATTCCCCCCTCCTCCCCCACGGCCCACAGCTTCCACCACCTGCACTGCCCACAGCCCACGTGGCCCCCCGGAACCCAGCAGGGGGGCTCCCAGCCAAAGGCCATGGCCGCCCTGGACGGCCAGAGATGAGACTCGATGCTGCTGGCACGCTGCTGGGCTGGAGCAGGGTGGCCAGGGCGGCAGGGGCACTGCGGAGGGCGGGCAGCGGGGTGGGCGGGGGTTTCCTGAAGATCGCACTGGAAGATTTTATAAAAGAAATTTTTGTGGGGGGATGGGGGGGCAGTAAACTTCCTGAGCCACTTGGGTCCTTCAGGAGTTTCTCTTCAGGCAAATTTTTTTTCTCTTTTTAATATATAACTATAATATATATAAATATATAAATATTACTAATGTATGTGAGGACAGGGCTGGGGTGTTAGGCTTGAGAGAGGGGCCTTTCCTCTGCCCCAGCCCCTTGGGGTTGCTTCAAGCCGGATGAAATGATGCTGCCACCCACCAAGTGTCCGTGAGATGCCTCCTCGCAAAAGTCGCACCTTCTGGACCTGGGGGAGAGGGAGCCACCACCACCCCGGGCCTGCAGCAGCTGAGGAGGGGGCTGCAGGAGGGGTGTCCGGTGGCAGGAGTGGAGGCCCCCTTCGCCTTCTCAAGGCTCTCTCAGCCGCCCGACCCAGCCTCCTTGCCGCTCTCTCCCAGCCCCGGCTTGTGGAAGCCCCTCAGGTGGCTCTCCTGGGGTTGCATGTCTTGCGCTCGGTGTGGAGGGACTGCAGAGCTGACTTCGGACAAAGGCCCAGGCTCTGCCTGGCTGGGGACTTGGCTGTCCCGCCCTTCATTTGTCCCCCGGGCCCCTTGCTCTCTCACGCCACGTGTGGAGGAGATGGACACAGCGGCAAGAGCCTTGCCTTTGACTTCAGTCCCCAAACCAGAGTCTCACCAGGGTGAAATTTTAATTTAAAAACTTAAAAAGAGACTTTTCTAACTTCCCTGGTTTGTGGTGCTTTTATTTGCTGTTGGGGTGTATGTGTGTGGGGGGGTGTGGGCTGAGGCCCTGGGCTGGGCAGCGGGGGTGTGGGGAGCGGAGGCCTGGCCGCAGCCCTTTGACTGGTCTGGGGTTTTATCCTGAGCCGACAAATGGCCCAGGTGGATTGGTGGAGTGGCAGGAAAGGGACAAGGTGCCCAGGTGTCCCTGACTCAGGTTTTGTGACCCTTTCCTTGGCCCTCCCCTGCCATGGGCTCAGTGCTCAGCCCTGGGAGCTGTTTTCTGTCTGCAGCTGGCGGAGCTGCCCAGCCCTGACGGTGGCCTCACCCCCTCTCCCCAGCCCCCAGGCCTCTTCCCGCGGCCTGGCTCTGCTTCTTTTGGGGTGATGTGTCCCCATGTGCACCTCGTGTGGCCTCGACCCAAGGCCGGTCGAGGCTAGAGAGCCATAGAGAAGCCCTCGGAGGGGGCTGCTGGGGAGGGCTGGCATTGGCAGTCCCTGGCACAGCAGCCCTTTCTATACCCCCAACCTGGGACGGGGGGGGGCTGCTTTGAGCACCCGCCCCCACACACACACAATGCCCCTGTGGGTACACACAGCCTTTGGGGTGCCCTTGGCCTGGCAGGAGAGGGGCTTTGTTTCCTGTCACCCCCTCCTGCCCTGCGAGAGGGGCAGCACTTTTGGAAGGCGGGCCAGGGGTGGGGGGCCGGGAGATGTGGCCCAGAGTGAAGTGAAACTGGAGAAAGGCCCAGCCAGGCAAGCCACCACCCCCTGCTCCTGGACCCTTCTCGAGTCTTCTCGAGCTCACTCATGGGGCAAGCCCTTCCTTCCGCTGAGCAGAACCTGAGGCTGGTTGCCCCTCTCTTTCCCTCCGTGTGCCAGGCCTTGGTGCCCTCGGAAGCTGGCAGTGTCCTTTCAGTTTTGTTTCCAAGACCAGGCCTGTTGGAAGCTTCCAGGCTCCTCCCACCCTCGCCCCCTTCCCCTGCCCACCTGCGCTTTCTCAGGCTGGCAGGGGAAGCCCCTTGCCAGCCCCAAGTGGGGAGGCCTGGGGGCCAGGCCTCGTGATGGGGACAGTACGTTGTGAGGGGCAGAGCAGCCAAGTCCGGGCGCGGGAACGGTGGGGGCTGCCTGGGCTACTCGGGGGTGTCGTTCCAGGCCCTTCTGTGGACAGAGGGGAGGGCCGGGGTGGGACGTGCTGTGCCGCCCGGCAGGCTGCCCCTCCTGGCAAGCTGGGGAGTTTGGATTCTAGGGAGCAGGGAATCTGAGCTGCCTGCTGTGACATTTCCCAGGCAGGGGTAGGGCCTGGGTGAGAGAAACAGGAGCCTGCAGGAGAGGGGGGGTGCCCGGCGTTGGGGTGCCAGCAGTCAAGCTCCTCTCACTGGCTGCAACCAGAAGCATTGTGCACAGATCATGGGGATCCGCAGGTTGGGGGAGCCCCCTCCCTGTGGGAAACACCCACCCCAGCCCCTGGAGCACCCAGCCAGCCCTCACTGGGACAGGGAGGAGAAACCCCTTTCTGGGCTGTTTCCTGCCACTTTGTTTCCTTTCCTGTGTGATTGTGCCACCCCCTCTTCTCTTGACCCAGACATCACTTTCCCATGGCAGGGCTGGGGGTGGGGGGAGCCCCAGCTTTGAGTCTGACCACTCATTTCCTTCTGCACAGGGAGCCCATGAGAACAGACCTGAAAGGCAGAAAACTGCCGTGAAGATGTTAGAGTTCTACAGGCCACAAAGTGAGGGTCTACTCGCACTTCTTATGGGGTGAGGGGACACCCCTGAAATCTAGCTGAAGGCCCAAGCTCAGGAGACTCCCAAGTCCCTGGGGTGCTTCTCTGAGGATTGCCGTGAGGGGCGGCTGGTCCCCTGCAGTGGCTGTGCCTGCCTGACCTTTAGCACAGAGGACGTGGGGACAGCAGGGGTTGCTTTTGCCTGCAGGTTTGGGGGAGCTGGTCTCGAGCCAGCATGGATACAAGCAAGCTGAGCCCTGCAAGTTGAGCCGAGCAACCGGAGCGGGGCTGGGCCACAAGCGCCTCCCCAGGCCATCCCCAGCCACACCTCCCAACCCCCTTCTGCTCTGTCCCCCTTGGAGAGAGCAGGGGATAGGGAAGGGGGCACTAGGCATGGCAGCCCCTGGGTCTGAGCCCCTTCTGCCAGGGCTGCCAAAGAGATGGGCCTGGCCTTTGGGCCCAGCTGTCTCTGGAACCACCCGTTGGAGGGTCAGTGGCAGAGGATGGCAAACAGAAACCTTCTCAGGTGGCTGAAGGCTGGAGGTGTCTGGCTGGTGGCACTGCTCCCACAGGGCGCTGTGCCAGGAGCCAGGAACTGCCGAGCCAGCAGAGGGTAGAGCCTCTCCAAGGTACAGCCTGCGCCCAGACGCCACAGGGCCTGACCCAGCCACGGCACCCCAGTGCACAGGTGGTTCCCAGGCCAGCGAAGGTAGCAGCTCCCGGGGACTGGCTATGAGCAGGCCCCACGCAGGCCAAACCCGTCCCCGGAGCCTGGGTCCTGCTGAGCTGCCCTCTCCAAAGCCCTACAGCCTCGAGAGAACGGCTTCATATACTCCGGGACGGTGACTCTACCCTCAGGCTGAAAACCAGACTCTGCTGCAAGAGAAGGGCAGCCAGGTGGGCCGGGGCAGACGGGCAGAGAAGCTGCACACAGCCTGAGCTTCTTCCAAAATTTATATTTATTTATAGCTCTGTTCAGTGGGCAGTGGTGGACCGCGGACCCCGGGTGGGCTCCTCGAGCCGCTCGTCAGGAGGCACGTCCAGGTGCATGCCCAGCCCCGGAGGGCTGCATGCGGGCAGGTTTGCCATCTCGTTGGGGCTGGGTGGGTGGGCCAGGCTTGACTGGGAGAGGAGGCCCACGGAGGAGCCGAGTGTGTCCTTGCGTTGTCTTGAGGAAGCTGCAAGGCAAGCTGGGCTGAAGCCACTGCACCTCCCCTGCCATACCCACCCGCTGCCCACCTGCTTGCCCAAAGAAAGCCCAGGGACCCTGGGAGCAGCTGGACTGGACAGGGGATGGCCCCAGAGCTGGGGTGCGTGAGAATCCTGGGCAAACAGCAAGGGTCTTTATGGATTAAAATAATAAGCTGTCCTTTGGGGGCACGAGTCTGCCCCTTGGTAAGTTTCCTCCATCAAAACAGGGACATTGCTACAGAGAGGTGCAGTGGGTTTTTCTATTAATGGTGTAACAGTAATGGGAGCACACAGGCCGTGGGTGCTCAGGAACACTGTTTTCTCTCTTCCCCTCCCACCCCACCCCTCAGCCCCCAGGCCCTTCCTCTCGCCAGGAAAATAAAGGTGCACATCAGCAGTGGGTAGGAAAGGGGGGTGGCGGGGCAGCAGGGAGGGGCCCAGGGCAGGGCCAAGGCTGCCCAGAAGGTGCTCTGTCCAGAGGGACACTACCTGGGTTGTTGCCAGCCAACAATTGTGCACTGTGAGGCCGCGACAGCAGCTGGGTGTTGTCACTGAGCGACTGCTGCCGGTGCCCGTGGGACCGGGACTGCTTGGACTTGTGCTTTGCAACCCCTGGGGCTGATGGGGGACAGAGGGGAGGGTCAGTGCTGCAAGGCACTGGTGACAGCTCTGCAGGGGCCTGTGGGCCAGGGCAAGGGCTGCAGGCCATGCTCTCAGCTGGCCTTGGCTGGGTCCCTTCTTGGTCCGAACGTGTGGATGTGCCCCTTGTAAGCAGTTCATTCATGCACTTACCTGTCCATCCACCCATCTATCCATCTGTCCGTTCACCCATCCACTCGCTCCAGGACTCTCTGAGGACTGACACACATTGGCCCTGGCCAGAGGCTGGGTGAGTTCTGACCCGGGTCTTCAGTTCAGGAGGGGAGGCAACTTAGAAAGGCTCATACATAACAATATAAGGCGGGAAGTGGGAGGTAGCGTGCCCTGAGCACACAACACTGCGGGACCGAGGAGAGGGCATTTTGCTGAGTCTGACAAAGGGGGAGGACGGGCCGTGGACAGGCTGTGACAAAGCCGAGCAGTGTGGCACGGTGGCTGGCGCACTAGGGTGAAGGTCGCCAGCAAAGAGCGGGCCGTGGTGTCCTGTCTGATTGGCTGTGGCTGCACAGCTGTTCTCCACTTGCAATCACTTGCCTGGTGGCTTTTGGAGACCTGGACATTTGGGTCCAGTGGCCCTAAGAGGGGCCCAGCCTACCAGGAGCTGGATAGTCCCTGCAGAACCCAAGGAGGAGCCCGAGAGGGACACTCACTCTCTTTGCACAGGATGCCCGGCAGCCTCGTGTCCATCCGTCCCTTGTAAATATGTCCATCCAGGCCCAAGATATCCACCTCATCATGCTGTGGAGAGGGACAAACCTCTGTTCCCATGGTAGCACCCAGCGCCTTCCCTCCAGGCCTGCCTCAGCTGGGCCAGGGGCTCAGCTTGTCTTCTTTTGACTCCCACATACCCTCCCGGGGGGCCCTGGGAGGCACCAGGGCAGATCAACATGGTAAAGGTGCCCTGTGGGCAGGTGGCCCATGTGGCCTTCCTCCCAAGGGAGGAGAACATGAGGGCGAGCTTGCTCTGGTCTGGGAAACAGCCCTGAGGGCTGCGTGAGGGCCTCCTGGTGGATTTCCTGAATGGCTGAGAATCTCTGGGGTCCTGGGGCCCTCTTCTCTGATCCCTCCTCCCCCAGGCAGCCCCAGTCCCCGACCTTCATGGCAATTTGGAGCTCTTCGGTGGGGAACAGGCCCGGCGACAGGTGCGGCAGGCGGCTGCGGCGGTAGGAGTGAGTGAGGGTGTGGCTGCCCCCGCAGCGCCGTGGCACAGACGGGTAAGTGTAATCGGCCATGTCTGTCATCCTGTGATCAAGACACCCCTGGCGTCACTGGGAGCAGGTCACCGGGAGAGGGACAGGGGCAGGGGCACGCCTGGCATGGGGGCCGGCTAGAGGGAAGTGGGTGGCTCTCTCCAGGGGTCTCGGAGCCAGAGCAGGGGCAGGTGGGCCAAGAGCAGGCAGGTGGGTGAGCAAAGCCACCTCGGGGCCAGGCCTGCCTGCAGACTGCACACACTTATGCACACACACTCATACACATTCATATGCACACTCATACTTACACACATGTACACATTTGGACACACACTCATACACTTACACACATACACATCCATCACATATACACATGTACTTATACATTCATAATACACTTACACTCATATATACACATATACATTCACATACACAGACACACAAGCTCACACTTGCACACACATTTGCACATACATTTATACACATTCTCACATGTATACACTTACACATACACATCTACACTTATACACTCATACATACACACTTATACACACATACATTCAAGCACACGTACACTTACACATACTCAGGTACACATATACACACATTCACACACACATACATGTATACACCTACATATATAAATTCACACACATATACTCACATTTACAACACACATACATACACTTACGTTCACACACATTTATACACACACATACTTCATACATTTACATATACGCATATGTACACACACATTGACATACACATACGCTCTCGCACGTATACTTACACATATACATTCACACATATATATACTTACATACATTCATACACTCACACACTTATACACATTCATAGATATACACTTACACACTCACACGTACATAAACACACACACACCCTTACGTATGCATTCATTCATGCACATATTCATACACTCACTCATTCACTCCCCCAGACCCCCTACTAGCCCACAGCCTAAATACACCTTAGCAAACACACAGAGCAAACTGAAGCCCCCAGGAAGCAGACCTCATTCTATCCTCCAGCTTTCTGTCCTTTATCCCAGGCTGTAGGGAGTAACCTAGATACACACATGCTCCCCCACACACTCCTCATACACACTCACAAACACACTCCCTTCCTGTTGTTTCTCTATTGGGGCTTCCCCCCACAGTGGGGTGAGGCATTCATGTGGCCACATGGGGGCGGAAGCCAAGCCTGCTCACCCGGGGTCTCCAGCCCGTGCATGAGGGTGCACACCCCTCTTTGGCCTCCTACCGTCGGAAGCAAGGGGGGCCGAGGCACTGGGCCTGCAGCAGCTCGTGGATCATCTGGCTGCTGGCTTTGACCGAGCCCCCGAAGTGTATCTGCACCTTCTCGATGTCCATCAGCATCTTGGAGTGCATGCTGCGCAGGCGCCCCACGCTCCGCTCTATCTGGGACAGGTCACCCCGGGGAAAGGCGCCGCCCAGCTTCAGGCTGCAGACGGAGGGGCGGCCTGTGTGATCAGATGGGCAGGGGGAGCCACCTACCTGAACCCCTGCTGTTCCTTCACCAGACCCCCAGTGGGGCCCCCCCAAAACCCCGTCCTCCGGCTCCAGGCCCCTCTTTATTCAGGAGTTTGCTAAGCAGACAGCTGGGGTTCATGGCTGAGCCTTGGGCACTGCCCCACCCCCCCACCCCATCCCCAGGGAGGAGCCCTCGGAGGGACCCTCTTTCCCTCCGAGGGGAATGTGCAGACAAACCGGATGGGGAAATGCTCCCCAAAAAGCAGTTTGTGGACCATCGTGACCGCTGAATCCCACCCTCCAGAGGTGGGGAGGCAGCAGATAGCACAGCAGGGCTCGAGAGAGGCTGCAGCACCCCCAAAATGCACATTTCCCCTCCAGGCACTGCCGAGACCCTCCCCTCCTTCCTCCAAGGCCAGGTTTGCTGTGGAGATGGCTGAAGGTGCAAGGAGTGAGGAGGTACAAGAGGTAGAAGGGCTCAGGGGGGGCCTGTCCCCTTGGCCACGTCTCATCAAAACTCCCAAAAGGGACCAGAAAGGAAAATTATGCCTCGGCCTCTTCTCCCTCATGACGCCCAAGCCCTTTGAGGAGCTGAGAGTTAGTTCCGAAATGGAAACATGGCCCCCCTCCCAGCCATGATGACGAGGGGCCTCAGCACTGCTCCCAGGGCTGCCCCCTCATCTCCAGCCCTCACCCAAGGCCCTGCCCCAGCACCCCATGGCTCATACTTGCGGCTCTGCTGCCGGATCTGCTCCAGTTCAAAGACGGTGTAGGGGCGGCTGGAACGGTGCCCGGGTAGGGCCGGGCCCACAGGCGTCACCGGGATGACTCTGGGCAAGGCGAGGGAAGGACTGGGTCAGCACCCAAACCTGCCACCCACTCCCCACTGTCCACTTGCTCAAAGAACCCTCCCAGCTGTGGGTGGGGTGGCCCCCAAGCCAGGTACCAGCTGGTGGGTCGGTGGGGGATGCGGGAGTGGACCAATAGGAGCAAAGAGAAGGAAAGGGCAACTGTTGGAGACAGGGAGGGACGGGGGGAAATCCAGCCCTGCTGTGCCCGCCCCCTCACAGCCACCGGCTGGGACCCCAAGGATGCACAAACAGGTGGGCGAGGCGTGGGCACGCACTGTCCAGTCAACGGTGTCTCCAAGGGCCGGTCACAGGAGAGGCAGTGGAAATGCACCAAGAGCTGCCTGGTAGGAGGGAGGCACACGGGGGTGAGCGCCCTGCCGGGGCCAGTCCGGAACGGGAGGGATGAGCCCCACAGAAGATGTGGTCCTTTGCAGGCCAGGCAGGCTGGATGCTTGGCCCACCCCAGGGTGGGGGCCCCAGGCTAGCAGAACTCACTGGCTCCTCCACCTGCCCACTTCCAGGTACCGTCCCAGGCCTCACGTCTACCTGTCCCAACCCAAAGCCGGCAGGACTCCCAAGGTTCCCAGGGTGGGGTGGGGGGTGCCCGGTGCAGGCCTCAGGGGCCCCCTGGTGGCGAAGAATGGAAGGCCCTGGATGCAAGCCTGCCAAGGCCAAGTCTCCCAGGGGACTCTGTACCCCCTCCATCTTCCTGGCTCACCTCCGCATGGCGGCTGCCTCATCCTCCTGGTAGAGCAGGGAGCGGTCTTTGAGCTGCTCCCTCAGCGACTTCCACCGGTCCTCCAGCAGCTGCTTCACCGGGTCCAGCTCCAGGCGGTTGAGCTGCGGCGGCAGGAGCACCAGGGGAGCACTCAGAAGGCTGGTGGGGGCAGGTGGCACTGTCCCCATCAGGGGACAGGCCCAGGCCCAGGCAGGAAGCTGGCAAGGGAGCAAGCCCCCCGCCCCGTGGCAGAGCCTCCCTCAGGCTCCCACCTTGCTGTCCATCTCTGCCAGGAGCTTGTCCAGAATCTTCTGCCAGTCCTGCTCCTGCCCGCTCATCTTGGCCACCAGCTCCTGCATCATGTGGTTCAGCTGCTCCGTGGTGGCGTCGAACTGAACGCGGCTCACTTTGGCTGCCAGGGCTCTCTTGTCGGCTTTCTGCCCCAAGAGAGAGGAGGAGGTGCCCGCGTGGGAGCTGAGCCACACAGATGCCTGTTCCCTGCCACTGAGCAGCTTTCCTAGAGCCCACGTCACCCCAGCACCACTGACTTTTCAAAAAGCCACCAACGAGGTCTTCCTGGGACCGGGTGGTGGTGGGGCTCACGTGGACCTGGGCCTACCCCGTCGATCTCCATGTCCAGGTGCTCCCTGTTGGCTTTCTCCCTCTCAAGCTTCTCTAGACCCTGGTACAACACCTGGGGGCCGGGAGAGCAGGGAATAAAGAGCAAAGAACGGGGCGGGGGGTGGGAACCAGCTGCACCCCCTACTCCCCAGGCAGCCCCTCACGTCGATGTCCTTCTGCTTTTGCCGATGGTCCTCTATGAGGTTGCTGGTGGTGATGTTGAGCTTCTCACAGTCGCCCTGCACCTGCAGGATGGCGCTCTGGACGTGGCCCAGCAGCTCTTCATCCTGCAGCAGGCAGAGGGGACAAAGGAAGGCTCTCAGAGCTGCTGGGGCAACCCCCTGTCCCATAACCCTGATGGTTTTGCTGCCCCGATAATGGGCCCTTAAATCATCCAGGCAGGGAAGCTGACTTCAGACCCCAGCTGGCTTTTGTGTTACCTCCACAAACTCTCACTGGCAGTGGGGAAAGCTCTGCTGCTCTTCCCTTGCGCCCACCACAACAGGGCACTATCACCAGCCCCCTCGTCCCCATGGACCAGCCCTAAGGGACCCTGTTCAGCAGTGATGGTGTGTGTGTGTGTGTGTGTGTGTGTGTGAGCACACGTGTGCACGCATGCCTCACCCTGACTCAGCGGGTTCCCAAGAGTTGAAGTGTGGGTTATAGAGTCTCCCCATCTCGCCTGGGCTGAACCTGCTTTCCTGAGTCCCAAGAGGCCACATTCAGGTGGCTCTTGCACCCACACCCAGCCTCCTGCCTCTCATGGCCCACCCTTCAGAGGGAAGTCAGGAAGGGTTCGTGGAGGGGTGTGTGAGGGGGTGGGGGCCTCACTGTCTCCTCCAGCTATCCCAGGGTCCCAGCAGCCCACAAACAGCACTGCCCCCCACCCTCAGCCAGCCTCACCCATGGAGCCAGTGCTTCCCCCAGGGTCCTCCATCCCCAAACCTGGCTCCGCTGCTGCCCTGGCTGGGATCCTGTGGGAGGACCAGGGGCTTTTGGGGGGTTTCTGCCAAAGGGCGCCTTCCCTTGGGGACCTCTAGCAGCCACTTCCTCTGGTCCTCAGGGGTGGTGGCTGCCCGGAAGGTGCCGTGGAGAATCACCTGGCTCTGGAGCTTGGCTTTCTTGGAGGGCCGGGAGGCTGCCAGACTGTTGACCATGTCCTGGAGCTGCTCGTAGCGCTGCACCAACGTGCTGACCTGGTGGCTCAGGTCCAGGCTGCAGGCGGGGCAGGTGGCTTTGGGGTTGATCTGGCCGGGCGTCAAGGTCATGGGGGTCTTGGCGGGGTCCATGCTCATGGTCAGCAGTGTGGACGACGAGGCCAGCATGTTCTCGATGATCGTCCTGAGCTTGTCCAGCTGGGTGCAGGGGAGAAGCCAGGTGCAGGGAAGTGAGAGGTCCCGTCCCCACCATCTCGCTACACGGGGCTCCCAGCTCTCCCTTGCTGGTGACTGTGACACACGCAGTCGCCACATGCTGGGCGCCTCACTGAGGGTGACACACAGTAGGTGCTCATGTCTGCCCTGGGTAGCGTAGCATTAACACTGACCTGCGCCCTTGCAGGAGGGAGCCCCCTGGACTTTCTCCAGGCCGCCCATCGTCCAGGGTGAGACCCTCACTATTCTTCGATTGAGTCTCCGCGAATTTGCCTTCTTCCTGTAATGCACCTGTCTCCCCCAGATTGATACCCGTGGTGCTTTCATGGCCATTCACAGACATGCGTAGTGGCAAAAAACGTTGAGTCGTGCATGTCCCCAGCAGAGGTCGAGTAAGGCAATGCTCAGCTCTCATTCTGTAAACAAGTGTCCTTTTCATGGTATATTTAGTGCCACAGTTTGTGCATTTTTGTGCTCTTTGTGGGTGATTTCACTGTTTAAGATGGCCCTCCAGTGTGGTGCTGAAGTGTCTCTATTCCTAAGTGCAGGGAGGCTGTGATGAGCCTGATGGAGAAAAGCTGTCAGGTCAGCTCCACCCAGAGTGACTGGCAGTACCAATGGCCGTGAGTGCAATGTCAGGGAGTCAACATGTCTATTAAATAAGGTGTCTTTACACCCAGGGGAGTGAATCTCCCTGGCAACGTGGATTATGACTCCCAGGGAGGAATGTAGACCCTGCATCGTGGGATGGAGAACATCTTCTTGACCAAAAGGGGGACGTGAAAGGAAATGAAATAAGCTTCAGTGGCAGAGAGATTCCAAAAGGAGCCGAGAGTTCACTCTGGTGGGCACTCTTGCGCACAATTTAGACAACCCTTTTCAGGGTCTAATGAATTGGGGTAGCTGGTGGTGGACACCTGAAACTACCAAACTACAACCCAGAACCCATGAATCTTGAAGACAATTGTATAAAAATGTAGCTTATGAGGGGTGACAATGGGACTGGGGCGGGGCATGGGGACCACATTCCCCTTTGTCCAGTTTGTGGATGGATGAGTAGAAAAATAGGGGAAGGAAATAAACAAACAAATTGACAAGGGCACCCAGTGTTCTTTTTTTTTTTTTTTTACTTTGATTGTCCTTTTTCACTTTGGATTGTTGTGCTTGTTGTTTTTGTATGTGTGCTAATGAAGGTGTCAGGGATTGATTTAGGTAGTGAACATACAACTATGTAATGGTACTGTGAACAATCGAATCTACGATTTGTTTTGTATGACTGCCTGGCATCTGAATATATCTCAATAAAATGAATATTTAAAGAAAAAAAATGAGGTGTCTTTAAACAGAAACACACATCAAACAAAGTTCTGTATTGATCAGCTCACAGATATGCCCAGAGGCTCATGGGAACCTCACCCTGCATTTACCCTGGAAGCAATGGTTCGCCAATTTGGTGCAATGGAGCATTACTGCCATGAACAGTGACAAGTGACTGTCTCTCCTTTAGCTAAATCCTAAAAGGGTGATGTTCCCCCAGTCCATCCATAGATGCTTCGAGCACCTGAGGACACAGAATAGTGCTCTATGCCCTGGGATGTACAGGGGTAAAGGGCCCTCACGTGTGTCTGGCACTGCCTAGTATGTAAATAACTAACCATAAAGAACTGTGATCAGTGCTAATACTGCTACGGGGCTCTTCCAGGACCCTTTGCACAGCCCTGCTGCTAAATTCTCTACCTGCGGTCCCAGTATGCCAACACAGATGACTGGTGCTCACGCGGACACCTGGTTCAAGACAACCAATCCCAAAAATGGCCCAAGAACCATGACTCATTGCCTGGCTCAAAAAGCAGGGCTGGGCCAACCCAGGCCCTCCTCTCTCGGGCCCATAGGGAAGCTGGTAGTGGACAATGGAGCCAAAAAGACATAGCCGCCATTTTGTACCATGTGTAAGAGATGAGTTGATTGAGTGTAGGATGGAAGGGAGATGGGCATGGGGAGATTGAGGGAGATGGGTAAGGAGAGGAACACAGAGGCAGAGAAACTCACAAAAAACAGACTCAGACAGAAAGACAGGAAGGCAGTGGTTTACCCCAGCTGCCTCCTCCCAGGGCCTGAAGTTCAGCTTTTCCCAACCCCTATACATGTCCACAGCAGAAGAGCCTACACTGAGGCCAGCACATCAGGGGACCAGGACACAGAGGGATGGATTAACTCTCTCTAGAAGAAAGGAAAAGGCTTCCCAGATAAATGGACATTTGAGGGGATTCTTGAAGACAAAACAGCAGCTCTCTGCGTAAATAAGGGATGGAAGAAAATTCCAGGGAGCAGGAATGTGTTCTGAGAAAGGTAGGAAGCCCAGGTGGCTGGAGAATTGGGAGTGTAAGGGGTGGTGCCTAGGAAGGTGCTCGAAATCATTAGTCATTGGGGATTTGCAAATCGAAACCACCAGGATGGCTGGAATAAAAAAGATGGATACGAACAAGTGTTGGCTAGGAGGCAGGCGGAGAAGTTGGAACCCGCCGGCATTGCTGTGGAAAACAGACAGACATTTCCTGGAATGTTACACAGTGACCAAATGACCCAACAATTCCACTCCTCGGTATATACCCCGAAGAACTGAAAGCATAGGTCCACACAGAAGCATGTACACAAGGGTCCACAGCAATGCTATTCATAATAGCCCAAAGGAGGAAAAAAATCTCAATATCCATCAACTGATGAATGCATTAAATAAATGAATTTAATTTTATGGATAAAATAAAAATCCATACAACGGTGTATTATTCTGACATAAAGAGAAATGAAATACTGTTCTATGCTACAACACAGATGACCCTTGAAAACATTATGCTAAGTGGAAGAAGTTAGATGTAAAAGGTCACACATTGTAGGATTCCATTTATATGAGATGTGCAGAACAGGCAAAGCCAGAGAGAGAGCAAGCAGATCAGTCAATTGCCAATGGTGGGTGTAGGAGGGAATGGGGAGTGGTTACTACTGGGTACAGGGTTTCTTTCTCTTTAAAAAAATTTTTTTATCGTGGAAACACACATACGACCTAACGTTTCCCATTTGGATCACTCTCAAGAATACAATTCAGTGGTATTAGTTACTTTCACCGCGTTGTGCTCCCATCACCACCACCCATGACCAGAACTTTTCCATCACCCAAACAGAACCTCTGTACATACTAAGCGTTAAATTCCCTGTGGGGTTTCTTTTTGATGTGATGAAAATGTTCCGGAATTAGATAGTAGTGATGGTTACACAACTCTTGTGAATATACTAAGAACCACTTTGTTCACTTTAAAAGGGTGGAATTGTATGGTATGTGAATTGTAATTCAATTTTTAAAAATAGGGAAAAAAAGTTTAATGGCAGGTGAACAGGCCTTGATGGGTGCCTTTCCCTGTGCCTGAGGTCTCAGAGCTGACTTTAGATGAGGAGTGAATCCTGTATCTAGTCACCCATGATCAACACACACACACACACACACACAAGGGATGGGAGCTGGGGCCTGGTGTCCAATGAGTGGTGGGAGGGCACGGCTACTCCACCGTCCCTAGCCAGCTCTGACCATGACCACAGTCTGGGGTTGAAGAGCGAAGAATCCTTACCTGATCCTGCAGGTAAAGGGAGGCTTCGGAGACCGAATGCTCCATGGTCACCTTGCCCCGCTCTTGGCTCTCCCTCAGCTCAGCCAGCTCCTTCTCAATGTCAGCCACAGTGACTCTGTAGTGCACAACCGGAGACTGCCTGGCTCCCCTGCCAGCCCAGACATGAGCCCCACAGAGCCGAGGCTGGGCTGTTGGGGATGGTGGAGGATGCAGACAAAGGCTCTGTACCACCCTCCAGTAGGCTCCATCTAGGGAGCCCAAGACCCGGCCTCTGCCCTGGAGGTGGGAGCCCAGGGTGCTGGCTTGAGAGGCTTTTGTGGGGGCAAAGGGAGGGGTCTTAGACGCTCTAGCCAGCACTCAGCTCCAGCTTCCAACTGGAACAGAATCTAAGGAGTTTTGCTCTTCCTAGTCCTGCTGCAAGGCTGTTTGATGAAAACAGGACATTTCCACCAGCTTCTTGGGTTAGATAGAGGCAATCTGGAGAGCAGACTCCATCCAGGTCAAAGAAAGTGGTCAGTCCCGTGGTATGAGTGAACCAAAGGCCACTATCACTGCCTTGGCCAAGAATATACAATGTAGGGTACCAGCTACAGTCAGCAGGGCGTTTTACCTGAGGATACCCAGCTGCAAGCTCAGCTGACCCGTTTTCATCTCTTTCCCAGCTTCTTGCAGCCCTTCACCCTCCAAGATCCTTTGCAGCCTGTCCAGCTACAAATCCAACAGAAGAAGAGGGGGGTCAGGCAGCCTGAGTTCCATGCTTTCTAAATGTGCCCCTGCAGCCCAAGAAAGCCTCTCTCCCATTTCTTAATCCCAGTCCTAATCTCTGACAAAAGCCACATTTCCCTACTGATACCAATCCATCTATCCATCCATCCATCCATCCACCCATCCAGCCACCCACCCATCCATCCATCCATCCACCCATCCAGCCACCCACCCATCCATCCATCCATCCACCCAGCCAGCCACCCACCCACCCATCCACCCATCCACCCATCCAGCCAGCCAGCCAGCCACCCATCCACCCACCCATCCATCCATCCATCCACCCAGCCACCCACCCATCCATCCACCCATCCATCCATCCATCCACCCAGCCATCCACCCATCCACCCATCCACCCATCCATCCAGCTACCTAGTAGACACCCATGGATGTAGATAGCTGGCATTAAGAAAACAGCTGAAGATCTAACAGCCCCTTGCCATGACTTCTGGCCCAGTCCTACAAGACAGTCCTACAAGCTCAGCTCCAAGGTTGCTCTAATGACAGTGGGTTTTTATTGGAAATAGCCACAGGCACTGAAAGAGGCTGTGAGCATCCATGTTGAAAATGAACACAGGGATATCTGAGGTACATTTCCTATTGGACAGAACTTTAAAGATCCAATGAGATTAAAATGTATGTGAAAGGACTGGGCAATCCATCAAAATACAAATGGAAAGTGGGATCATTAAACAGAAAGCAAACAAGGCTGACCTTCTCTTACTTACTTTTGCTTTTTCCTGCTGAACTTCTTTGGCCAAGGTCTTTACACTCATCAGCTGTTCCTGAAGGTCAGGTGGTAGGGTCTTTTTAACTATGGGAAACGGAGAACTTATGGTCAGAGGGGTTAGATTTCCAGTTTCCTCTCCAGCCCCATTTCCAGCCCCCACAACCATAAATGTATCCCAGAGAACAAGAGGACATATCACTTATCTTGCCTTTTCTGTTAATTGGGGCAGGGGATGGGAAGAAAGGAGAGCTGTCCTTAGCCCATAAAAAACCCACCCACTGCTTGATGTCCTAAAGTGCTCTGGGACCGCTGACCTACCATTTTCACCTACCTCTACAGTCTTAATTATTATCCCAGCCTAGAGTTGCGAATTGGCCATGATTAGGCTTAATTCTCCAACATTCCCTCTTCCCATCCCCACACCACCACCCCCAATGCTGTTGTTTTCTCTTGTCCCAATACCTTCCCCATGTACTATCCAGACAGTCTGACAAGCAGAGGAGAACCTGCTTCATTTCTCTCCTGAGGTTGCTTCAATCCCACAGATTAAATTCTATCCTTATCCCTATTCATTTGGACCCTGAAAGCTATAGGAGAACCCAGAATGACTAAGAATGAGCACACTTCTTTCTGGGACACTGGAAGAAGCCTAGCAGCCAGGAGCTGAAGCCAGGGGGAGGGAAGGAGGAAATCAACTTAGAACTAAAACAGTGATCTCCTCTGTGTACACACCCATCAGTGAAAGCAGGCATTGTATCTTCTCCAAATCAGTTTGGCCAGCTTCCTCCTCATCAAGATCCTTCATTTGTTCCTTTAGCTCCAAATAGAGGCTAACAATCTCTCCCATCAGACGAAATGTCTCCACTGCCATGGGGAAGATAGGAGCCAATTTATCCAGTGAATCTTGTTGTTCACCTTGGGCTTCCATCTTTTCTGATGAGGTTTTGTAGAGAAAGGTGCTATCCTGGCCTGAGCCAGTCTGGGCAGGAAACCGAGGTTGACCTATTGCATAAGGAGCTGAACCTACCTGGCCCAGCTGATCTGCACTTGGGTGCCTTGAACCATGATCTTCAAGTCCCAAGTCTGCTTGGCCATGCTGACCTGGGCCAGGTGATACCAAATGGTGCTGATCTGGGTGTGTGAAACCCAAGGATAGTGGGCCACGTTGGTCTGTGCCAGGTTGCACCAAACCTAGATGATAAGTTTCTGGTGGTACCAAACTTGCTTGGTCTATTCTTGGTGAAACGAACTGTTGATTAACTAGAAGTGGTGAGGCCTGGATATACTGGCCTCTGCCAGGAGATGCCAAACCATGCTGATATGGGCGTGATGATATTAAACTTTGAGAATCTATGTGTTGTGGTGGATAGCCACGAAGCTGTGGGTGTAATGGTGTCAAGCCTTGCTGATCAATTCCACCTGGGACTAAACAACGTTGATCTGCACCAGGTTGTAGGAAAACACGCTGAAGCATTCCAGGTTGCACCAAACCACTCTGAAGTACACCAGGTTGCACCAAACCACGCTGAAGTGCACCAGGTTGCACCAAACCATGCTGAAGTGCACCAGGTTGAGGTTGCGCCAAGCCATGCTGGTCTGCGCCAGGTTGCGCCAAGGCACTCTGGTCTGCGCCAGGTTGCGCCAAGGCACGCTGGTCTGCACCAGGTTGTGCCAATCCATGCGAGACTGCACCAGGTTGCTCCAAGTCTCGCTGGTCTGCACCTGGTTGTGCCAAATCATGCTGATCCATCCCAGGTTGCACCACCCTATATTGATCTGCACCAGGCTGTACCATACCACGTGGATATGCACCAGGTTGCACAAAGCCATGGGGAAATGGACCAGGTTGTACCAAACCACGTGGATAGGTACCAGCTTGCACCAAACCAGGTGGATATGCACCAGGCTGTGCCAAACCATGCTGATCTGTACCAGGTTGAGCCACACCATATGGATAGAGAACAGGTTGCATCATACTATGCTGACCTGCTCCAGGCTGCACCAAACCATGCTGATCCACACTAGGTTGAGCCAAACTAGGTAGATAGGCAACTGGTTGCACCATACCTTGTTGATATGCACCAGGCTGCACCAAACCACGCTTATATGCACCAGGCTGTGCCAAAACACGCTGATCTACACCAGGTTGCACCAAACCTTGCTGACCTGCACCATGTTGGACCAAACCATGCTGATCTGCATGAGGTTGCACCAAACCACACTGACCTACACCAGGTTGCACCAAACTATGCTGGTCTACACCAGGTTGCACCAAACCTTGCTGGTCTGCACCAGGTTTTGCCATACTAGGTGAATATGCACCAGGCTGCACCAAACCATGCCAATCAGCACCAAGTTGGACCAGATCAGGCTGATATAAACCAGTCTGGCCCAAACCATGCTGATCTGCCCCTGGCTGCACCAAGCCACGTTGATCTGCCCCTGACTGCACTGGACCACGCTGATCTACACCAGGAGTGACCATACTTCGCTGATCTGTACCAGTCTGCACCAAGCTACGTTGATCTGCACCATGTTGAACCAAGCCTAGCTGACCTACAGGCTGTACCACACCTGGTGGATACACACCAGGCTGCAGCAAACCATGCTGATCGGCACCTGGCTGCAGCAAATCATGCTGATCTACACTGGGCTGCACCAGACCACGCTGATCTGCCCCTGGCTGCACCAAGCCAAGCTC
>PVKY010000492.1:0-47822 GCA_004027775.1 Bradypus variegatus
GGGGTGCGTGTGTGCCTGGGGTTGGAAGGCCCTGTCCTGTTGGGGTGTGAGCTGCTGCTGCCCGGGCCCACTGGGTGCCTCAAGGAGCTGCCTGGGCTGAGGTCTGGGGGTCTCTGGCCCCCCTTCCTCGGCTTCTGCCTAGACACACACTCTCATCTCTTATCTTTCTGTTTCGTGCCTTCTCTTTCTGCTCTGCTTGGGGGAGTTTTTGTTGGCCGATCCCAGCGTGTATCGTTTTTGCTGATGTTTCTGGCTTCCCAGGGCTCTTTCCCGATGCTGTTCGGTGCCATCAGTTCTTACTCCGTGGGCGTGAGGTCACTCCTAACTCACACTTTCTAGGGTTACTTTGTCACGTGGCGGTTTTATCAGGATAGCGCTGGCACGCCTCGCAGTTCTCCTTTTCAGATGTTCTGTCCTGGAGGCTGTGATACAGTTGCAGAGCCGTGCAGCCGCCACCTCTGTCGAGTTCCAGGGCACTTCTGTCAGCCCCAGAGGAGCCCCTGTCCCCGGTAGCTGTCCCTCACCAGTCCCCGTCCTCCTGTGCTCTGTGTTTTTCATATAAACGGGGTCCGGCTGCCTTCTCTGAGGCGCTCGAGGTCGGGCCCGGTGGTCACATCAGCTGCGCTCCCGTTGTGTGCCAGAGCGCCCCGCTCCTCCTGGGAGCGCCAGGCCCTGGGTGGTCCTTCTTTGACGCCCGCGGCTCCGCCTGCCGCCTCCAGGGTGGCTGCCCTGCTCTCACTGCCACCAGCAGAGCCCGAGCCAGGCCCTCGCCATGTCTGGTTCTCAGTTGTGGTCATCCCGGGGGTGGCCGGTGGTCCTGAATCGCCTGTCCATGATGACCAGCGATGCCGCCTTCTTCCCGGGCTTGCGGCTGTCTGGACATGTCTGTTCATGTCCCATGTCCACCTGGGGCCTCTCGGGCACTTCCCAGCCCTCGCAGAGCCCCCCGGCCTGTGAGAGTCATGGCCTCGCCCTTTCCTTCCCCAGGCTTCGCCCTGGGTGGGGGTGGCTTCCTCCGAGGGGCTCCCGGGTCCCCTGCATCCCCTCTTCCGAGGCCACGCTCCATGGCAGGGCAGCAACAGCCCACCCAGCTGCCCCCACCACCCAGGGCCACGTCTGCGGTGCTGGCAGCGAGGCAGGTGGGCGCCTGCGGCTCGGAGACCCCTGACCTCCCCCCTCTCCCTCCAGGAAGCTGTGCCAGCCGCAGGCCTCGGGTGGCCCCCCTACAGACCCTGCTGCGTCCAGCCCTCCTGGGGAGCATGGGAGAGCCCCCTCTCCCCCACAGGTGGGCACCCCAGGCCGGCAGTTCTCCCTGGCATAGAGCAGCCCCAACCATCTCAGGGCTGGGGGGCTTTCCTGGGCCAGGGGTGCTGGGTGGCCGGGACCCCTCGGTGCTGGGTTCTGACTGATGGATCTGGCCCTGCATAGCCCTCGCGGGGGCCATCGCTGTCAGCTGGTGTCGGACACCTGAGGACGGAGCGTGGGCTCACTTGCTGGCCCTGTGCACACTTGGTGGGGGGCATGGCTGTCCTGTGGCTGCGGGGAGCACGGGCCCCTTCTCCCGGGATCCCCTGCCCGCCCACGAGCCCCCTGAGCTGTCTTTGTTCTGCAGAAACGGCCCCCGCCCCTGGATTTCATCGACCCCCTCGCCCACAAGAAGCCCAGGGTTTCCCACTTCGCCCAGAGAGCTCAGCCCACCCTCAATGGGAGGCCCGGTGGCCGCGAGGCCCTGCTGCCCACCCCGGGCCCGATGGCCCCCGCAGCCCCAGCCGCCCCCACCACCCCACACCTGCCCCCGCTGCTGGAGCCGCCACGGCCTCACGACCCCCTGGCCGACGTGAGCAACGACCTGTACCACAGCAGCAGGGACTGTGGGCAGGAGGTGGGCGCCCCAGGTCCTCCCGAGCCCACGGACGGTGGCCCCCCGCGCGGCAAGTCACGCAAGAAGCACAAGAAGCACCGGGACAAGAAGGCTGCAGAGGACAGGCTGGGGGACCGGCCGCCAGACCCAGACCCCACCAAGAGCTCGGGGGGCCCCACCCCAGGGGACCCACCTGACACCCAGGGTAGGCCCCACCGGGCTCGCCCGCAGCTGGCCCCGCCCCGTGCTGAGTAGGGACAGGAGCACCTCTGTCCCCTGGGCTGCTCCATCCTCGGTGGCTGCGGGGAGGACACTGCAGGGGCCTTCAGAGGCAGCCGGGAAGTCTGAGCTCAGCACTTTTGAGGCCAACTGCCCTCCAGAAATGCTGTGCTGCCCTCACACGGTTCTGGGGGACGCTCCGTGGTGGGGAGGAGCCCTCACCTGGCTGGCGGTCTCGGGGCATCCCGGGCTGGGCAGGGCCCGTGGGGGGGCCTCCAGGGGGTCCCAGGGAGTGGGCAGGGTGGGGAAGCCACCAGCCCCTCTGACCCCACGGTCCCCGGCCCACTGCCCTGTCCGCCCCCCAGGCCTGGCGGGAGCCTGCGTCAGCTCTAGTGTGCCCACGTCCACCTCCGACCCACCCGACTACCTGCTGTGAGTACCCGCGGCCCACCCGCCCCTCCCCGCGGCCCGGGCGGTGGGCGCCCCCTGACCGGCCTCTGCCCCCAGGAGGTACGCGGCCATCTCCTCGCCGGAGCAGCGCCAGCGCTACAAGAATGACTTCAACGCCGAGTACAGCGAGTACCGCGGGCTGCATGCGCGCATCGAGCGGGTCACGCGGCGCTTCACGCAGCTCGACGCGCAGCTGCGCCGGCTCTGCCAGGGCTCCGAGGAGTATGAGGTGCCGCCGGGCCCGCCTCAGGGCTGGGGGACGCCAAGCCCCGGCCCAGCCCTGTCCCTGGGCCCGGCTGCCTGCCCGGGCGTGACCGCTTCTCTCCCTCCCTCCCCCAGACGACCCGCGGGCAGATCCTGCAGGAGTACCGCAAGATCAAGAAGGTGAGCCGCTGCCCCGGCGCCGGGGGGCGTGGGGGGCGCGCCGGGGGGCGGGGGCGGTGCGGGGCCTGACCGCCCCCCACCCGCAGACCAACACCAGCTACAGCCAGGAGAAGCGGCGCTGCGAGTACCTGCACGGCAAGCTGGCGCACATCAAGCGGCTCATCGCCGACTTCGACCGGCAGCAGCTGCCCGCCTGGCACTAGCTGCCCGGGGCCGGGCCCGCGGGAGAGTTTCTCTAGCAGGAATAAACGGGAGGACGGCGCGCGCCTCTGCCGCCGTGCCCGGGCGCTGCCCTCCCTGGGTGGCTCCTGCCTGGGGTCGCAGCCTGTTTTTCTACGAAAGAGAAAGCGCCTTTTTCTCAGCCTCCTCTCCCTCGGCGCCCGGCTCCGGGCTCCACGCCGTGAACCTCGGGCGGGATTCTGACGCCAGGAGCGCCGGGAGGTTTCTGTGGGGGAGCATCGGCGGGCAGGGGTCGCCCGGCCTCGCGGCCCCCTGCCCCTCGGGCCTCCCGCTGCTTCCGTTCCCTGTTGCTGCTTGTCCCCGCACTGTGCGGACTGCGCTTCCAGCGCTGCTGACGCAGACCCTCCCTCAGTCCAGTCCTGGGGTGCGGGGCGCGCAGGGGGCCCCTGCCGGGGTCTGCACTCAGGGAGGGGCCGGGGGTCCCGGGAGAGGGCTCAGCAGCGGCGTCCGGCTCGGGCCTCGTGCCCGCAGCCCTGGGGTGAGTGTGCGAGCGTGTGTGCCCGAGCGAGTGCTTGTGCAGGAGCCCCCAGGGCACGGTGCGGTGGGGGGCGCATCGATCCTGGGGGCCCGGGGGCCGAAATGCGCCAAGTTCCAAAGAGCTGGCACCTCCCTGGGGGACCCCCGGGCTTCCAGCGCTCCCGGAAGTGCCGACCCTTTCCCGCTGTTGGGGTTTGCTGGGGCGGGGGGCTGCCAGGCCCTGCTCGAGGGAATCGCAGTTGCATTTGCCTTTTGGTTGCGTTGCTCCTCTCTCCTCTGGCCGAGGCGTTCCGGGGCTGAGGAGGTTCTGGGCCCGGGGGAGGGCGACTCTGAGCCACGGAGTTGGTGTTTACAGACTTTTCACTTTGCCAAAATGTCACAATTGGGAGGCGTCGCCACGCCTTCTGCTTTCCTAATATTTTCTTACGAGCCCTGGTGTCCTTTTTGTACACAAACAGGTGAATGCTGTTTTTTTCCAACCGACAATAAATTTCACTGAACCCACTAGGGTGGCTGCGGGGCCCGCCATGCGTCTGTCATTGTGGCTTCCGGGGGTCCTGTGCTGGGCCGGGGGGGGCACGGGGGGCAGGAGCACTGAGGAGGCTGCAGCGGCCATGGCTGTGCCCGAGGGGGTGGGTGACAGTGGAGGGTCCCCGCTGGGCTGCGCCTCCCCGCGCCGCCTGCGGCCTTGGCCCAGCCATTCCGGCCACCGTGTGCCCGCCCCGGGCCCCTGGCCGCCCCCCCCTCCAGGACACAGAGCCTCCTTTGTTCTCGCAGCCCGGGGCTACCTGCCCTGTCAGCCGCTGCCACCGGCTGGTGCCTCCCCCACGGCCACCATCGGACCTCCAGCCCCCTCCTGCATCGTGGATGCCACCAGCCTTGCTCTGTGGACCCGGGGTGCCTGCTCTGCTGTGGCCCCTTCGCTGGGTCCGCTTTGCGGTCTGGGGGAGCCCCCTACCCTCAGCCCTCCTGCACCTTCTGGTGCCTGGTGACTGCCAGGAGTGGGAGCAGCTGGGGCTCCACGTCCTCCTGCCCCCCGCCGGCCAGGGCCTGCCCCCCAGTGCACGGCCGTCCACTCGTGCCTGAGCCCCCTCACCCCAGCCCCAGCCCCGAGGATCTTCTCTGGTCCCCTAACTGCTCTGCCCTCCCCGGGGCTCCTCCCGGCTGGGGAGGGCCTGCTGGGGGCTGAGGGGCTCGGAGCCCCCTGCAGCTTTTCCCGCAAACACTCTGGGACGGCTCCAGTGGTGGAAATTTTCCGGCCGCGCAGCAGATGGCTTGTTTTGGAAAGTTCCTGGGGGAGACGCCCGCCCCCGCGTTCCCACGCTCCCTGAGGGTTGCGTGGGGGGCGCCGCCAGGCCAGGCCCCCTCTTCCCCGCCCACGCCCGCCCTCCCCCAGCCTAGACACTGGACCGGGCCGTCCCCCCGCAGGTGGGGAAACCGAGGCAGGCGGCAGGTCCCGCACACCCGAGCCGGCCCGAGTGTTGGGGGAGCCCTGGGGAGGTCGCTGCCCGCTCTCCCGGTTCCCCTGCGGGATCTCGATCCCTGGCCCCGGCGCCCCCCTAGGAGACGCGAGGACCCTGAGCAGAGGGGCCTGCGAGCGCCCCTCCCCCGGCGCGGGGGCGGGGGCGGGGCGGGCCGGGGGCGTGGCCCCGGCGCTTTTCCTCGGCGCCCGCGCGCCCCCCGCCCCTGCCGCCCGCCGCCTCCGAGCCGGTGAGAGCGGCCGCGACTCCCGGCCTCAGCCCGCCCCAGGCCCGGCCGGCCCGAGAGCCCCGCGGAGCCCGCGCCCCCAGCCCGCCACCATGGAGGCCCCCGCCGCCGAGGTCCTGGTCGAAAGCCCCGACGTGGTCTACGGCCCCGACGCCATCGAGGCGCACTACGAGTACCGGACGACGCGCGTGAGCCGCGAGGACGGCGTCCTCAAGGTGGGCCGGGGAGAAGTGAGGGGCCAGGCGCAGCGGGGCGAGGGGGCGGGCCGGGGGGAGCCGCGGGGGCGGGGCGCGAGCGGGCCGCCTCCCCGCGCCCCCCGCCCCCCGGCTCATGACACCGCCCCCCCAGGTGCACCCCACGGCCACGCGCTTCACCTTCCGGACGGCCCGGCAGGTGCCCCGCCTGGGGGTCATGCTCGTCGGCTGGGGGGGCAACAACGGCTCCACGCTCACGGCCGCCGTGCTGGCCAATCGCCTGCGCCTGAGCTGGCCCACGCGCACGGGCCGCAAGGTGGGCCGGGGACGCGAGACTTCTGCCGGGGAGGAGGGGGCTCCATGGGGGGGTTACATGGGTGGGCTCTGCGTAGGGACCCGGCCTTCCTCGCGGCCTTGGAGCCTGGAGCCGACAAAGCCGGGGGCGGGGCCCGGGGCCGGCGCGCGCCCCAGGCCCCGCCCACCGCGCTCCCGCCCCGCCCCCTCCCCCCAGGAGGCCAACTACTACGGCTCGCTGACACAGGCGGGCACCGTGAGCCTCGGCCTGGACGCCGGGGGGCGCGAGGTGCACGTGCCCTTCCGCGCGCTGCTGCCCATGGTGGCGCCCGACGACATCGTGTTCGACGGTGCGTGGGGCCCTGAGCCTGGCGGGGGGCGGGGCGCCTCGAATGGGGCCGCGGCGAGCGTGAGGATCCCCGCCCCCACTCCCCACTTCCAGGCTGGGACATCTCGTCGCTGAACCTGGCCGAGGCCATGCGGCGCGCACAAGTGCTGGACTGGGGTCTGCAGGAACAGCTGCGGCCGCACATGGAGGCACTGCGCCCGCGGCCGTCCGTCTACATTCCCGAGTTCATCGCCGCCAACCAGGGCGCGCGCGCCGACAACCTCATCCTGGGCTCGCGTGCACAGCAGGTGCCACCCCTGACCTCCGTCCCTTGACCCTCCTTGCTTGCCCCCAGCCCCCACCCTTGGTGCGGGGACCTGAACAGCCCGTGCCTCGATGGCCGGCAGCCTGTCCACCCTGGACACCACTCCCCACCCCCCAGCTGGAGCAAATCCGCCAGGACATCCGCGACTTCCGGTCCAGCGCGCGGCTGGATAAGGTCATCGTGCTGTGGACGGCGAATACCGAGCGCTTCTGCGACGTGGTCCCTGGCCAGAACGACACGGCCGAGAACCTGCTTCGCAGCATCGAGGTGGGCACAGCCCGCGGCAGGCAGGGCCGGGGCGCCCGGAGCCCGCCCCACTGACCCGCCCCCCACTGCAGCTCGGCCTGGAGGTGTCGCCGTCCACGCTCTTCGCCGTGGCCAGCATTCTGGAGGGCTGCGCCTTCCTCAACGGCTCCCCACAGAACACTCTGGTGCCCGGGGCGCTCGAGCTGGCGTGGCAGCACCGCGTCTTCGTAGGCGGAGACGACTTCAAGTCCGGCCAAACCAAGGTCAAGTCCGTGCTCGTGGACTTTCTCATCGGCTCGGGCCTCAAGGTGAGCGCGCGGGGGCGCGGGGGCCGGCCTGGGAGGGGGCGGCCGGGACGGCGGGGCCTGCAGCGCTCGGGGCGCTGCCTTGCCCCCTGCAGACCGTGTCCATCGTGAGCTACAACCACCTGGGCAACAACGACGGGCAGAACCTATCGGCGCCATCCCAGTTCCGCTCCAAGGAGGTGACCAAGAGCGGCGTGGTGGAAGACATGGTGCACAGCAACTCGGTGCTGTACGCGCCGGGCGAGCAGCCGGACCACTGCGTGCGTGGGGCGCGGGGTCGAGGACGCAGAAGTGCGGGCCGGGGGGGCGGCCGGGTGGGGGTAGGGTCCCGAGTGACGCGGGGTGGCCCCCCAGGTGGTCATCAAGTACGTGCCGTACGTGGGCGACAGCAAGCGCGCGCTGGATGAGTACACCTCGGAGCTGCTGCTGGGCGGGACCAACACGCTGGTGCTGCACAACACGTGCGAGGTGGGTGGGCGCGCCGGCCCCGCCCCGTCCAGGCCCCGCCCACGCGCGCTGATACCCCCCCCCCCCGCGCAGGACTCGCTGCTGGCCGCGCCCATCATGCTGGACCTGGCGCTGCTGACCGAGCTGTGCCAGCGCGTGAGCTTCTGCACCGACGCCGACCCCGAGCCACAGGGCTTCCACCCCGTGCTCTCGCTGCTCGGCTTCCTCTTCAAGGCGCCGCTCGTGCCGCCCGGCAGCCCCGTGGTCAACGCACTCTTCCGCCAGCGCAGCTGCATCGAGAACATTCTCAGGTGCGCACGGGGCCCCAAGGGGGCCTGGGTAGGTGTCATGGGGCCCTGCTGAGGCCGACCGCCCCCCCCCCAGGGCCTGCGTGGGGCTGCCTCCGCAGAACCACATGTTCCTGGAGCACAAGATGGAGCGCCCTGGGCGCGAGCGGGTCGGGCCGCTGGCCTGCCCGGTGCCACACAAGGAGCCTGTGCCCGCCGCCCCCAACGGCTGCACGGGCGACACCGACGGGCACCCACAGGCAGAGGCATCCCAGGTGGCCACCGCCTGAGGCTGTGGGCATCCAGCCCCCGCCAGCCCCCACCCTGCTGGACCCCAAATACAATAAAGTGGGTGCCCCCATCACAGAACGGTTGTCTGTAGATTCTTGGGGTCCCATCTCTTTTACCAGCTTTTGTGAGCACATAAGGGCTCTCTCAGCTGCTGCTTGCCTTCATTTTGTCAGCGTTAGATTCCTACTCATCCCTCAAAACCCAGATTGGTTGCCCCACCCCCAGGATCCCCAGGGCTCTTCCTGGCGTTAAGGAAGGAATTGGAAACGCAGCAACCCAAAATAAAACCGAGTTACATTTATTGATGGGGTCCCACTCCTGCCGTGGTGTAGAAAGTCCTCCGGGAGGGCCCCCAGCGCAAAACACAAATGGCTGAACAGGGCCCTCCCCCCACAGGAGAGAACGACTCTGAGGTCCTTGGGTTTTGTATAAAACGAGAAAGTTCTTAGAGCCAGCAAGGCCTCCCAGTCTGCCAAGCCCGCCACGCCTCGGCCAGCTCCGGCTGCCCCAGGGGGGCCGCCCCTGAACCCCCAGCGCCGGGGCCGCCCTGTCACACACTCATGGCCATCCCGGGCGAGTACTATGGAGAGAGGGGCAGGCTCAGCGCGGGCAGCGGCAGGGACCCGCCCCCGGGATGCGGTGTGGTGGGGGGGTTCCCTGGTGGTTGGGAGGAGGGGGTGCCCAGGGGTGGGGTGGGGGTGGGTCAAGGCTGGGGCGCGGGAGGGGAAGGGGTGCCGCGGCCGCCCCCCCACCTGGCCGGCCGCGGTCACGATCTTGCTCCGGCCCCCCGGCCGCCCCGCCGGGGTCTCCCCGCCAGGCCCCTCCGGCCCGCCGCCGCCGCCGCCGCGGGGGGGGACTCGGCGCAGTCGCTTACGCTTTCGCCCGGGAAGGGGTGCAGGAAGGTTCCGGCGGCCGCCATGTCGCCGTCGTCGCGCGCGGTGCCCGGGGCGTTGCTCAGGCCGCCCACGGCGCCGGGGGAGCTCTGGGAGCGGACGCCGAGATCAGCGGGGCTCGGGGCGCCCCCCACCCCCGACGCCAGGCCCCGCCCCCGCGGCGCGCCGCCCCTCACCTTCGGCAACCCGTCCATGTCGCCTGAGCCTAAGGATGGACAGACCCGCGGACGCGCAGTCAGACGCGCCTCCTCCTCCCGGGCCCGCCCCTGGGAGCCCGAGGTTGGCGACCCGTCCCCGCAGTGTGCGCGCTGGGGTCCTCCCGGCAGTGCAGCCCGGTCGGGGAGGGTCCCGGGCGCCCTCTCACCCAGGGATCCGTTCCCGGGGTGCGGCTCCATCGCGCTCACGGCGGCCAGGGGGCCCTCGGCGACGGCGCCCAGCGGGAACTGCGGGCAGAGGAGGCCTCGGGCTCAGCCCCCATCCCCACCCCTTGCGGCCACCCCCCAGCCGGGCACCCGGTCCCCACCCGGCGCCCACTCACGCCAGCCCTTCCGGATCCCGGCCCCAGGGGATTGATGATGGGGTACATGTTCTCGCTGGAGTTGGTGGAATCTGAGGGAGACGGCCAGTGTTATGAGGGAGTGTGGGACACCGGGGTACCCCCAGGCCCCACCCACCTCCAGCCGGGCCGCACCTCCAGGGCTGGGCATGATGGGTGTTCCAGGGGGGCCACCGCCTCCTGGGGGGCCCTGCACAGCGAGGAAGACAGGCACCCTGAGAAAGGACCCCACCCCCACCTCCACGCCCCCCATGGCCCAGCCAGGGCCCCACTCACCGTGTAGCTGCCGGGGGAGGAGGAAGAGTAGGGGATCTGGGGAGAGGGGATAGCTGTCAGTGCCTGGGGAAACGGGGTGCCCCCCAGCACCCCCACCCCCACCCAGAGACTCACCGAGTTGCTGCCAGGACTGCTCCATGGACCCCGCACTGCCGGGCCCCTGGGGGAAACAGCAGGTCACAGGTCACAGCTCCCTACACCCCCTCCCCCACGCACCAGCGGCCTGGTCTCGGGGTCCCTGGGGGCAACCCGGTCCCAGAGGGCCTTACATGTTCACGGCGGGCAAGCCGGGGCCGGCGAGGGAGCTGGGCAGGGGCCGCAGGCCTCCTCCGTAGCCCTGCAAGGCGGGGGGCCCTGAGTGCGGGTTCGGCCCTGGCGCCCACGCCCACCAAGGCCCGCCTCGTACCTGGGGCCCCGTACTGGCCACACCCCGCGGCAGCGTCACCCTGGGCAGCGCCCCGGCCAGGCCCGCCTGCCCTGTGGGGACAGAGGAGGGCTCGGGCTGGGGCGCTCATGGGTGTGGACCCGCGCTGGGGGGCAGGGTCGGGGGGCTGCGGACTTCCCTACTCACCCTGGGCCCGCGGGGAAGGGTCCACAGCGCCAGGGAGGCCCACGGGAGGCTGCAGAGGGGGCGCGGCGGTGCTGAGTCGGGGTGCCCCGTCCCGGCGCGACCCCCCCACACCCACCCCACCCCACTCCCTCTCTCACCTGACTGGGCATCCGCAGGGGGGGCCGGGGGCCCCCTGGGAACCGCGGGAACATGAAGGGCTGGAAGAGGTGGGCGGGGTCAGCGCCTCCCGGAGCCCCGCCCCCAAGCCGCCCCACTGTGCTGCTGCCCCCGGGGTGGGGGGCAATCCTGCCGGCCACCTCCTCCAGGACGGGCCCGGCGCCTGCTGGGGTGCTCCACGGGCCGGGGAGCCAGGCGGGGGTTGGGGTGTGCCAGGGGCTCAGGGACCTCAGGCTCCTTACCTGGCCGTGGGGCCCCATCATGGGGGCATTGGGATTGTGGGGAGACAGCTGGGAGCCAGTGGTGCCCTAGGAGGACAGAACCAGGTGGGTTGGGGAGAACGAGGTCCCCCTGACGCCTCAGTGTCCTGCGGCCCTGCTGGGACAGGCCGCAAGCGTCCAGGGTCCTGATGGGGGCGGGGCGCCGTGGAGGGGGGGGCGGCCCGTGCACGCCCTCCCCAGCCTGCAGGGAGCACCCGTGACCACGGCGTCCCCAGCGCCGTGTACCCTCACCCTGGGCCCACAAACGCACCCCAATGCCTCTCCCCACGTGGGGTCCCCGCTTGTCACCACCAGTGCCCCTGCCACCTGCAGGTGCCCCCCAAAGACCCCAGCCCTTGGCCTTACCTGAAAGAAGCCGGCCGCGATGGTGTCCCCGGGGGCCATGCTCCCCATCACGGGGCTGGGGGCCGCGGCGGCGCTCTGCAGGGATGGGGGGACAGGGGGGCCACGTCAGGCTCTGCCCCACGGGACCGGGGCCGCCAAGTGGCCAGCTGGGCCTGGAACCCGGGTCACCGGAGACCCTGGCCGAGGTGGGGGAGGGGCTGGAGCAGCTGCCCCAGCCCTGGACCACACTGGGGGGCCGTCAGCAAAATGCTGGAGCTGGGGCGGAACCCCATCAGGAGGCCTGGGGACCCTGCCTGAAGGACCCCAAGCTCGAGGATCCCGGGGTTCCAAGCAGGGCCTCAGGGTGCCCTTACACCAAACCCTCCACCAGCCTCTAGCAGGAAAAACCCAGGTTCCGGCCCCACAGGGCAGCTGGGTGGGGCCCCTACAGGGTACGTGGCTGGACTGGGGCTGGGCCCCTTGGAGATCACACACTCACGCACACTCTCACTCACACACACACACACACACGCACGCACGCACGCACGCTCCAGCCTCGTCCCCTTCCGGCTCCTTCTCCAAGGCCAGCCTCTTACAGCTCCCACCAGGACACACGGAGGCCCAAATGGGGCAAATCCCTGGAGAGCTCGTGGCCCCCACCCCTGGGCCCCTTTCCCAGCTCCAAAGTGCGCCTCTCCTCCCAGGCCTGGGACCCCCACCTCCGGGAAGCCCTGGTGCCCACCCCAACTGCCCACCCCCCAGGGAGCACAGAAGGCAGCCCCCTCGGGCCCCGCCAGAAGCAGGGGCGTTTCCTGGTCGGGGAGGGGAGGCAGGGAGCAGGCACCGCCCCCGGGGTCCTGGGGGGGGGTGAACCTGGGCCTCTCCCCGCCCCGCCCCCACGTCAATCACACCCGGCTCCTGAGCGTTGCCACGACGACGGGCTGCGCGCGCCTTTCCAGGAACCACCGCAGTGGCCCCGGCCCCGGGAGGGGCGCGGAGGGCGTGGGGCGAGGGCGGGGCCGGGAGCCCGCGAGTGGGAGGCACCCCCAGACCCCGCCCACGGGATGCACGACGCCCGGGGCCCGGCGCCCCCGCCGCGCCTCCCCCAACGCCCTGGCGCTGCGGTGGCAACCGGGGCGCGCCCCACCACGGCATGCTCACCCCGACAGGAGGGTCCTGGCGGGGAGCAGGGGCGAGGACCCGCACCGAGGGGCAAGGGGGCTACTGTGCCCCACGCAGAGTGTGCACCCCGCACAGGGCGAGGGGACGCCAGGCCGAGGGTCCCCAGAGGAAGGGGCAGGGAAGGGCCTGGGGTCCCCGAGCCAGCCTCACACTCAGAGCTCCAGGTCAAGGGGCTTCAGCCCCAAATACCTGCAGAGGCCCGGCTCCGGGACAAGGAGAACCCACGAAGGCAGTGGGGTACGCAGGGCAAAGAGCAGGGACGCTGCAATCCCCACTCCCCCGGGGCTTCAGCCAGGGCCTGTGCTCCTGGGTTGGGTGCTGGGTGGGGCGGCTCTGTGCTGGGATGTAGGGGCACTCCTGGGGGTGGGGGTTGTGCACCCCTAGCCAAGTGCAGTGGGAAAGGGTGGGCAGCTTGTTTTGGGGTACCACCGAGACTGAAAGGGCTCCAGGGGTTGCAAGGCTGCTGCAGCAGGCCCCTCCCCCACAAGGCAGGTCAGGGCGCCAGACTCATGGACCAGGGGTCCCCAGGAGCTCCCAGCACCGCAGAACACCCCTAGCACTCAGCCCAGAGGGAAACTGAGGCCAGAGAGGGGGAGACTTGCAAGGTGCTCCTGCACCCACCCCATCAGAACTGTGCAGGGGGAGGAGAGGGGCCCCCCACTTGACCCCACCCACACGGGTTCAAGATGCCCTCCACCCTCACCACCCCGGGCTGGGGCAGTGGACTGAGCCTCCCCTGCCTTGGGCCCCCCCAGAAATGGCCGTGAGCCTAGAGGAGGCCCTGGCGGGGCCGGGACTCACGTAGTCCCGGAAGGCCTTGACCTCACTTGCGGGCTCGCAGGCTTCTCTGCGGTCTGGGGCGGCGCAGTACAAATCCCAGAACACGCTGCGGAGGCAGGGAGGGGACCATGGCCTCGGGCCCGCCCAGGCCCCCACCCGCCCGTGCACCCCACACGCACCACCACCAGGCGTGCAGGAACCCTGGGGGCTCCCCCAGCGTGATGTTCTTCTCCCATCGGATCTGCAGGGGAGAAGGAGGGCAAGTGAGGGGCACGGGGAGCCTAAAAGGGTGGGGGGCAGGCCCCCCAGCCTCCAGCCCCATCCCCAGTGTAAACGGAGCAGAGAGGACCTGGGTGTGGACAGGGGAAGGGGTCACGGCCAGCTTACCTCGGACAGAAAGGTCTGGGCTGACTTCTGGGCACCAACATGGAGCAAGTATTCGTATACGTACAGCGCCAACCTGCCGGGCGGGTGGGGTGGCTCAGACCCTCAGGAACCCGGCGTCACCCTGCAGCCCCTCCCTGAGGGTCCCTTGGAGGGGCCCTTCCCCACCCCTCATCAGCTGCTCAGCCAAAGAACTCCTATGGCCAAGCTCCTTGGCCACCCAACTCCTATGCATCCATCAAGACCCAGCCTGCAGTGCCCATCTTCTAGGCAGCCTCCCCGAGAGCCCCTCCTTCCTCCAGGTGAGACTCTGCTCAGCTCCACTCCCCTTTGGGGACTAAGGCATGATGGGTCCCACCCACACTGAGATCCCAAGAGGAAGGACTTCTCTTCACTAGGCTCGGCTCAGGGCCGCCCCTTCAATGGCCTCCCAGCTCCCAGGCCTTCCTCCTCCCCACCCCCAGCCTCTTCCTCACGGAGTCTGGAGAAGGGGGGGAGGGGAGGCAGGGCCGGGTCCCTCCACCCCCCAACCCCACCCTCCCAGTCCCCACAGGGCTGGGGTGACCGGATCTAGCCCTGTAACACCTCCCACTCGGCTGCCGCCCCCTCTGGCTGGCGCCCCATCCTAAAATACCCGTCCCTGACTCATTCTCTCTCCTCTCGGGCCTCCCACCAGGCTGCTCCCCACTGCTCCTGCCTTCCCCGGCTCCCCCTCCTTGTGCCACCCCACTTCTGCTCTCAGCACCCCCCACCAACTCCTGGGGCCTCCTTCATTTGATGTTTGCTGAATGTCACCCAGTTTAATTTGGGGGGCTCACTGTGTCCCGGAGGGGCAGAGATGAGAGATCCAGTAAGTGAGGAGTGGACTGAAGGCCCCAGAGTCCCCGGCAAACAGGTGGGGGGCAGCAGGAAGGGGGAACGGAGGATGGAGGCATCCGGCAGCCAGGTAGCTCTGAGCACTAGGCCAGGGTCCCCCATCTCCAGCCCAGGCTTCCACCCGCCAGCCCAGGCTGTCCCCAGTGTCCTCCTCCTGCCGCCCCCAGGCCCCCCTGGGCTCCCCGAGGGCTCTGTGTGCCCCTGTCAGACCCAGGCCCCCCCATTTCCTCCTCCTTCCCACTCCCACAGGCTTTCAATGACAGCTCCAGGCAGCCGCCCTTGGGGTGCCCCAGCCTGAGCCCCTCAAACTCAGGGTCCAGCTGTTGGCATGAGCCTCAAGGCACAGACTCCACAAGCCCCAGGCTGTTCCCTCCCCGGCCTGCCTGGCCTGAGGGCGTCTGTCTGTCTGTCCCGACTGGCCTCGCACACCCCACAAACCCCACACCCCAACCCTGGACCCTCCGTGTCCTGCAGGGTGGGGAGCTCGGCTGGAGGCACTGATTGTCAGGGTTCAGGGTTTCATCTTTAACCCAATGGCGAGGGGTGGCTGCAGCCGGCCCTCTGGAAGGGATGCAGGCATGGGGGGGCTCAGCGGGTATCGGGGTACCCAGCACCCAGAGGCACCCCCAGGCCAGTGCCAGGAGGCAGACACACCGTGGGCGTCGGCACCTCATGAGTAAAACACGTGGGGACCCCACTGTTGCCCCTGAGCTCTACCAGTACTCCCCCAGCGCCCCGACCCCAGGCACTGCCTGGCCTCACCCCCCTGCCCGGCCAGGGCTTTTCCCACCTGGCAGCCAGGGAGACCCCAATTGCACCTCCCACCCCGTCCTCCCTGCTCTACCACCCTCTGTGGCTCCCCTTTTCCTCTCCTCTGGTGCACCTCCTGGGCCCCCAGCCTGGGACTCAGCTTGGGGGTCCCTTTGTCAGGACCTCCTTCCCCGGCAACCCCCAAGTACACTCATGCCCTGAGGCCAGCGAGAGGGCAGGCGGCAGTGTCAGGACCCCTGGGGGGGCTCTGCTGGGGGGCTGCACCCCTCTCCCAGCCCGGGCCAGGAGTGGAGGCCGGGTTCAAAGGACCAGAATCTTTTGGGGGAATGTGAACCAAGGCCGCTGCTGCAGTGGCGCCTCAGAAAGTTAAAAAGTGGGGTAACACGCTCCCCGGCCACCCCACTCTGGGTGATGCCTGAAAGAATCAAAAGCTGGGGCTCAGGTGGGGACTGGGGCGTGCACGTCCACTGCACCATCACTCGCAGTGGCCAAAATGGGGACACACCCCAAATGTCTGTCTGCAAGTGGATGATAAAATGGGGTGCAGCCATGCAAAGGCACAGCACGCAGCCACGAAGAGGGGAGAAGCTCTGATGTGTGCCGTGGCACGCGTGACGCCAGACACGTAAAATACCCAGAAGAAGCAAATTCTTAGGGGTTCCCAGGGGCTGAAAGAGGGGGTGGCGAGTGGCTGCTGGATGGGTGCAGCCGTGATGGAAAAGTTCTAGAAACAGTGGCGATGGTCATACAACACTGTGAGTTAATGCTACTGAATTGTATACTTATAAACAATTAAAATAGGGATTTGAAGGTTGCATTTTTGTTACCAGAAAAAAGTAAACAAGAAAAAAAAATTAAAAAAACACCTCCTGGGGGCCCAACGGGGTGCACATCTACTGGGAACCCCACCTCTTATCTGCATCACCGGCTCCAGGCTGCCCTGGCCTGTTCCCCAACCACTGCGCCCACCATCCCCAGACCCCCGGGAGTGGGGGGCCGCCCCAGCCACGTCCTGTCCCCAACCTGGGTGGGGGGTGCCCGGCGCCAGGTTCAGAACCTCTTGGAGCAGAGACCGCCCGGCAACTCCCCGCCCCAAGAACCCCTTTTCCAGACGGACCCGGGGCTGGGCAGAGCTTCCGTGGGTTCCCAGGCGGGACGCCCGTCCGCCCGGCCAGGAAGCGGCGGGTCAAGGGGACCCCGGCAGCCCCCCACCCCCAGCCGGCCAACTTCTGGGTTCCTACGAGCGGCCGCCAACACGCCGAGCGGGGTGCGCGCTGCGAGGGGCGCTTGCGCCCTGCAGGGAGGTCGGGGAGCCGCCCCGGGGACCCCTCTCGCCCCGCAGCCGCGGGGACCCCCCAACCCGCACTCACTTCTCACGGGCCTGGCCGTCGGAGGGCGCGGCCGAGCCCTTGCCCGCCTTCCCGGACATGCTGCGCGCTCAGGCCCCGCGCGCCGTCGCCATGGCCACCCGCCCCGCCGCCCGGCCCGCGCGGGGCCCGCGGGATCTGGGCGCGGCGGCGGCGGCGGGTTTATTTTTTTTTTCCGCTTCCCTCGGCGCGGGCGGTTCCGGGAAGCGCGCGCCCCCACCCGCGGGCGCCGCTCTTAAAGGGGCGATGGCGGCCCCGCGCGCGGGGTGGGCCCCCCTCCCCCGCCCTCGGGAGGGCGCGCGTGCGCGGTGCCCGCCGCGGGCGGGGGAGGGGGCGCGCGTGGTACGGCCGATCGCGGCTACACGCAGACACCGCGCGCAGGAACCGCCACCCGCGTGGCTGTACGCCCGGTCACGGCCACACTTAGACACAGAACTGCACCCAAAGTCGGCCCAGCCCGCGAAGATGAACGTCCACGAAGATAGGCGCACCATCCTGCAGAACCCCCCACATCCAGCCGCGGTGGGACCACCCCCCCACCCCACCCCACCCCACACAGAGCCCACCAGGGACACCCGGGAGCCCACAGGCCCCAAAGGCTCCGGCCCAGACCATTGCAAACACACGTGTACGCACAGTTGTGCCCCTGCAAACAGCCGCACGCAGCCACCCCCGCCACCCAGGGGGCCCGTCGTGCCCCCCGAGGCTCTCACCTGGGGTCATGCACCCGGGGCCTCCCCAGGCCATACCCAACACAGGTACACGCAGGCCGGGGACACCCGCAAGCACACAGCCACACACAAACAAACGGCTCCGGGGTGCCCAGGCCACACCCTGCGAGCCCCCCGGTGCCAACCCACAGCGACAGCGGGGGCCACCCGGGGTCACTAGAACGGGGCGCGTCCCTCTTTCTTGGGAAGGGGATGCGGGGCGCCTGGGGCCGGCCAACGTGGGCGCATGGGGAACGGGGGGCACGGACGTCTGGACCCCCGGTTCTGGACGCTTTTGACTGTGAACGCGGGCTACGGGGGTTCTTTCACGCGCGCGCGGTGGGGGTGGCCGGCACCCTGAAAACGGCCCCCGCCCGGGCCACTGTTCCGGCCTGGCAGTGGCGCGTCCGCGCGTGGGGAACCCTGGGTTTGGGTGTCCCGGGTCTCTCGCGGGCCGGCGACCCCCATCAGGCCTCCCCACCAGGGCCCTCACGGGAGGCGCCCGGGCCGCGGGCGGGAGGAAGGGCCGGGCCAGGACGCAGCGCCGCTTCCTCCCCGCGGAGCCCTGGAGGGGAGGGGGCGCCGGCCCCGCCCACTTCCTCTCCCGCCGCCCACCCCTCCCCCGCTTCCTCTTCCCCGGGCTTCCCGCGCACCCCGCCACCACCCGGGGGAGGGGGTGTGCCTCGCCTGGGGTAGCACGGTGCACGGGTAACAGCTGCGGCTCCCGCCCCCCCACTGACTTCCCGGGGCCCTCCCCCACCCGCGCCGCTTCCCGGCGGTGTGTTCTGGTGGTGAGGGTGGGGGGTCCCGGTCCTCCCCCCTCCATCCACTCCACGGACATTCGCTGAGGCCTTCGGAGCGCCCCGGGTGACACGTGGCTGGCGGGGCCGCGCGTCCGACGGGGGAGCCGGTGGCACCGTCTCGGGGCGGGGGCGGCGGCGCGCGGTGCTCATGGCGACGGGGACAGACGTCCAAACAGACCCAGCGCCGGCGGAAAAGGCAGCGCGGAGCCTACCCGGGCCCCAGGGGGCGTCGGGGAGGCCGAGCCAAGCGCCCCCCGCCCGGGCGCACCTCTTGCCAGAGCAGTGCCCCCGCAAAATAACCTCCCTCTCCCGCCCACGCGACAGGAGGAGAACGGAGAGAAAAAGAAAAAAAAATTTTACATAAGGGGCGGGGGTGGATCCGAAAGATCTGGAAAGGAAATGTTCGACAGCAGGCCCGGCGAGGGCTAGTGGGAAGGGTCCAGGGGTCGGAGGCTGAGCGCGGGGGCCGGCGGGGCGGGGGCGGGGCGCAAGGGAGGAGGGGTGTGGCCAAGGCTGCCCACGCCCTCCCCCGAGACCCCCGCAGCCCTGGGCTGGGTCTCCTCTCTTGGGGAGGATGGGGGGTGAGTCAGACTCCCCCAAACCCCCCAGTCCAGGGTCCCTCGGAGGAGGGGACCAGCGCGCCCGTCGGCCCCCCCAGCCCTTCCCATCCCCAAGCCCCGCCACGCGGCCTGGGGGCCTTTGCACTCGCCAGGCTTTTGGCTTCCGCTCTCCCCCTCCCCTCCCCTCCCGCCAGCGCCCGCTCCACAGAGCCGCCCCCCTGGGCGCCTGGCCCCCTCCACCGCTGGTTGGATTTGTCAGTGTTTGAGGAAATAAGGTCAAGGGGGACTCTTGAGTGTCAGGGTCAGGGTTCACGCTGGCCCTTGGCTGCAGATGGTGCCCCTCTCCACAGGAGGTGGGAGGGAGACAGCCCCCCTCTTCCTCACTAAAGTCGGGGGCTTTGGGGACAGGGCCAGGCTGGGGGCCACAGCTGGGAGCGGGGAGTGCACTTTCAGAAGCTGCAATTACGGGTAATTTCCTAAATGCAACACAGAAATTAAAGCCCAAATAGCAGGTGCAGCCACTGGCGAGGCAGGAGGGCAAGCCTGGTGGGGGGTGGGGGGTGGGCCTGGGGAAGGCCGGGGGGGGCGCTGGGCGGGCAGGGGGCAGCAGGAGAGGGGCCAGCCTCCTGGGACAGGCTCCAAAGTGCCACCAAGCAGCTGGGTGGCTTCGAAGCACAGGCCTTTATTCCCTCGCAGTTGAGGAAGCTCCTCCGCCGCCTCTTCCCGGCCTCTGGGGCTTCGGTGTCTGCCTCTGTCACCCCACGGCCCCCTCCCCTGCGTCTGTCTGTCTGTCCAATTCTCCCTCCCTTACCAGCTTATTAGAGCCTCCACGTCCTTCTTCCACGATGAGTGGAGGGTTGCCTGACTCCGGGACAGGTTTAGCTTTTACCGAGCTAAAATGAATGAAGGATGCGCCCCAGGAGGCAGAGTCACCCCAGAACATCAAAGTACCCCGCTTCGCTTGGCGAGAACGCTCTCTTGTCTCTGCCCGAAGTCTCGGGGTCTGTTCTTGGCTCAGGTGCATCGGGCGAGGCCTTGAGAGGGTCCACTTCAGGTTGGCACGTGGGTGGGACCCCTCAGCTGTCCCAGGGAGGTGAGGGGCTCCCACCGGACCCCCGTCCAGCGACTTGGCTGTTGGTGGCTTCCCACCGCCCGGGGCCCGGGGAGCACTGCGGTAGGGGAAGGGGTTGATTCATGGGTCTACTGTCACAGTCCCCGTTTCGTGACAGCCTGTGAGTGACAACGTTGTGCTTTTTGGGGACAAAGAACCTCAGATCGCAGGTTCCGCTGGTTTGGAGCGAACCCTGAGACTACAGAGGCCACAGTGGTTCTGGAGAGATCTTGATACTAGAAGTTAGTGACTTAAGTCAACTAGTTCCGCAATTGTCCCAAATTTCCGTGAGTACCTGTCTCCCCGGCGTTGTCAGTCTGAGCTAATTTCTTTCCAGAGCACCAAGAAACAGATCTCTGTGGCCCCCCATGTGTCATCAGCAGGTGGACACTGGGCACAGCCAGCGAGAAGGAAGTGTCCGTCCCCACCGGCCTCGCAGTTTCTCCCGAGCCCTACTCCCGTCTCCACCTGTGGCCTGGACAGTTGGGAAAATATGTCCCGTCATAGCGGGATGACTGGAAGAAAACGTAGACACTTTTCTCCTCCGTGTTCACTCGGGCTGATATGTGGCATCCCAGCGGCCGAGGAGCAAGGGCCACACAGGGTCATTACAAATCGGACTCCGAAAGGGGGTCCCAGAATTAAAAAGCCCGAAGTTGCAGGAGATGTGACGTGCGACAGGCAACGATCCCGCCGATGCTGATATTTGAGGCGCGTCGGCAGCGCACGGGCTTGGACCCAGAAGGCCTGGGAATTTGGGGACTGTAAACGTGGCTCTCCTCAGCCACAGGGCCTGGGAAGGAGCGGCCTCGTGTGTCCCAGCCTCCCCTGCGCGGGGTGGCCTTCGAGTGTGTGGTCACCGCAAGTCCACCCAAGGGAAGGTCGAGCCAGGACGTCACCGGGCAGCGCCACAAAGAGCCCCGGGAACTCGGGACATCGCACAGCCACCAGGAGTGTGGCCTCAACCTAAGGAAAGGTCTTTGCGAGCACCGGGCCGCGTTGTTGGACACCCCAAATGGTAAAGCTGGCGGCCGTCCCGTTTGAACCGGCCACGCCGATGCCCGAGAAACCCGGCCCCGGTGGGAGCACCCCAAGCCCCGAGATGGAAGTGACCCCAGATGGCGGCAGCTTTGCAGCCACAGGAAACAGAAAGCCAGGTCTCAGTGGTCACCCTTTCTTCTTTTTTAATACATTTTTATTAGGGAAGTTGCAGGTTTCCAGAAAAATCATGCAGAAAGCACGGTGCTCCCATATAACCCTGCACCCCATTATTAACCCTTTGCATTAGGTGGTACTTTGTTACCTGTTAAATGTGGTCTGTAATTTATTCAGGGGTCACTGTTTCTGTTGCACGGGCCTGTGCCTTTTTTTAAGTTTTAGATTTTTTTCTACTAACATATTGTGATAGTTTGGGTTGTTTCATTTGGGGTGTGACCCGCCCCATTCAAAGTGGGTTTTCATCCTCTTACCAGAGTCTTTTTTAAGAGGATAAAAGACAGAAAAAAGCCCCGGAGAGTTTTAGAGAGAAGGACACAGAAACTAAGAGAGAAACGGGCAGAAGCCCAGAGAAGACGCCCCAGAACCGGAAGCCGGGAACAGCGAGCCCGGGAGCGGAGGAGCAGCTGACACCGCCCGCGCCTTGCTGCGTGGCGGAGGAGCCTCGGGGGCCGGGGGCCTGTCCTCGGGGTCCGAGTATCGTCCTGCCGACACCTGGAGCCGGACAGGTTCAGGCCTCAGAACTGTCAATCGTAGCTTAATAAATCCCCACTGAAAAGCCGACCCATTTCGCGTACGTTACATTTCCTCAGGTACAACCGCAAATTCCCCCTTTTAGCAACATGCAAATATATAACTCAGTGCCGTGGCGGTGGCACGCTTGAGAAGTTTCCGGAAGCATGGCGTCTGCTTCCAGGTACCCCCAGTGAGCCGAACGCCCCGATGCACGTCTACAGCTGGGTGCCAGACGCAGGCAGACCCTGGCACAGACGGTGGGTACGTGCTGCGGTTTTACACGCACACGGGGCGGTGGGAGACGGAGACTCTCATAGCTCCAGGGAATGGAGAATCGGACATACAGGCCCCGCATCAGCCTTTTCGATGCACTGATGTCCCCGAGGAGGTGGGAACGAG
This sequence comes from Bradypus variegatus, assembly GCA_004027775.1. Taxonomy (NCBI): domain Eukaryota; kingdom Metazoa; phylum Chordata; class Mammalia; order Pilosa; family Bradypodidae; genus Bradypus; species Bradypus variegatus. The sequence continues at coordinate 21,787 of PVKY010000492.1, forward strand.
GCATCGCTTCGGACACGGGAGACCAAGAGCTGCAGAAATGAGTCAGCTCATCTGGCTGCACGGGCCCGGGGGGCTGGCTCAAGAGCGAAAAGGGGGAGCTGCGTGTCCCTCGATAGCGAACAGAGCCTGTCATCACCCGTCTGCTCCGAAGCACCCACGACGTACGAGAGGCTGCACCTCACCGGCTGTAGAAGTTCACGACGGGGCCGGACACGCAAAGGGTTGTTCCAAAGGCGGATCGGAAACGTGTCACTGGTGGGAAAATGCCCACCCAGGTGGCACCGCCGAGCTGGAAGAGGCTGTGCCACGTGGAGGAGTAAGGCTGGGAAGACAAGCCGATCGGTTTCACCACGAGGCCCACACTCCTGGGGTTCATGGACCCCCTCACGGGTGGGTAGCGGCTCTCCCCACCGTCCTGAAAAAGCTCAAGGGACTCACGGGCCTCGTCACACAGAGACAACCCTGCCGGAGTGCAATAGACAGAAATGAGTGGCTTTCTCAGTGGGGTTTTGTCAGGTCTCGAGTTTGCCGTTCTAAGGCCGTGAAAATGTCCATGTTAAGGCATCGGGAGGAAGAACCCTTCTCTGGGGACGGGCTGGGGTGTCAGGGCTCCTCCGTCACATGGGGAGGCGCACGGCGGCGTCCGGTGGCCCTTCCCTCCTGGTTCTGGTTTTGGGGGGCCACCTCCACATGTCTCTGGGTGTTTCTCTCTCTGACCCCGGTAAAGAGCCACCTGCCTGGGCGGAGTCACAGCTCATTTGCACCAGAAGTTCCCACCCCCCAATCTGTCTGCACCCACAGGGATGGATTAAAAGAACACGGCCTTTTCTGGGGTGCACACAGCTCCAAACCTGCACAGGAGACGCGAAATCCTGAGCCACCCACAGCCAAAATGTGTCAAGAAGCCAAGCTTTCATGGCAGTCGGTTGGAACTGCCCCCAGAGGGTGAGGCCACGCGAGTCCCGTAGGGCAGACGTGCTCGTCTGAGGCCGTGCACACCCCGTAAAGGCCGTGTTTGTTCAGTCCACTTCCGCGGGTGGGTCGCTGTGAGGGTTCCGTCTGAGATGTGACCCAGCCCGTTCAAGGTGGGACTTGATCCTTTACCGGAGCGCTTTACGAGAGGGTAACGGACATGCAGGAAACCCCGAGAAGCTCATGGACAGAGCCCCGGAGAAGCCAAGAGAGGAGGCCACCGAAGCCAGGGCCGGCAGCCGCGGAACCCGGGAGAGAAGCGCCAGGCGACACGCCCGCGCCTTCCCGTGTGGCCGAGGAGCCCCGGCTCGGGCGTCGTCCTGCCGATGCCTTAACCGGGACGTTTTCACGGCCTCACAACTGCAAGCTTGTGGGTGATAAATCCCCACTTACAAGCCAGTCCGTTTCTGGCATATCGCATCCCGTCAGCTTTAGCAAACCCAACTGTAGAACATTCCAGAAAGATGGGCCCCCGTGGGGCCGGGGGAAGAGGGGGACAGGAGTGGGGAGCCAGTGGGAAGTGGGGGTGCAGGAACCCGTTTCAGCCCCCCCCACGGCCAGCCAGGCTGCTGTCCCCCCTGTGTCCACACGAGGGCAGCAGACACCAGCAGACTTGGGGTCCCCCCCCCCGCCCCGCTCCATTGGGAGCTGCTCAGACACCCCAAGTCTCACACTCGGGGATCTGGTTCGCGTCTCCTGATCTCGCCCACGTCCCTGAGTCGGCTTCCAAATATATATCTACATATTCATGTATTAAATTCTTTCATGGCAAAAAAAGGAAGAATTTACAGGAAAACAGTTGCCCGGTTGTTCCCGCCACCCAGAAAAAAAGCTTGTTCCCATTTCAAGCTCTTCCCTACGCTTCTTCTTTCTTTTTCCTTTTTTTGTCTATATGTTCCTTTTGCTCCCAGCAAGACCTTCATTGACTGGCCCTTTTCCAAATCCCCTTGGCTTTTAATTTTAATTAGAAAATTTTTTTCGTTCATAGCATGATTATGTCCTCGCCTGGAATGAAGTCTTACCAAAACTAAGCCTAGAAAATAAAGCTGAGTGCCCCTTGTACCCCCACCCCCAGGCCCACACCCCTGCTCTCGGCCGGGTCGCCATGACCGTGAAACTTGGGCAAGCAAACCCACGGTGCCTCGGTTTCCCCTTCCGTAAAATGGGTACCGACAGGACCTACCTATGCGGTTTAATAGCAATTCATCGTCAGGGCCCCTCTGGGGACCCCAGGGGAACAGCGGGGAGCACACGCCTCGGGGCGATCCAGCCCTCAGAACTGGAGAGCCGGGCCTTTGTCACCCACCCCCGTCCCGTCTGTGGTCAGAGCTGATCCCAGAAAGTCAACAGGCCCCATGCATCGCCAGGTGAACCCCAAAGCCAAGACACCCCAAAGTAGCCGGCAGCCAGAAGGCCCCACCCCAGGAGGCAGCCACCCCCGGCCCCTGAACCCACAAGCCACAGGACCCTGACCCAGTGCCCCATGTTCGTTTTGGCAGCTGGGAAATCAGAAGGACCCCCAGAGACATTCGGCCATGCTCTGGCTGGAGGCTGATCCCCAACAGACGTGCACCCCAAATCCTAACCCACACTCCCGGGGCGTGAGCCCACCACAGACGGGACCCCATGGAGCTGGGACTTTTAGTTGTCTCCAGCTGAGCTGGGGAGGGTCTGAGAACAGGGACCTGGAAGCCATGGTGCCCAGAAAGGAGAGGACGTGGCCGAGGAACCAGCCACCAAGGACCCCCGGCTGCCGGGAGGGTTAGCCCACAAATGCCCGTTGCCCAAACCAGCAGCAGCCAGGGAAACTGAGGCCCAGGGCTTTCTAGCAACTTCTGTGCCCGGCCAGTTCGCCCCGCTGGCCGCTAAAGGGGGTCATTGGCCGAAGCGTCACCTCCGCATTTGGCCTTTGTGCCTCAATGGCCCTCGATCCCCTCGGATGCTCGGCCACTGCTCCCCTTGCTGACAGAGGAGGAAGCCAAGGCACAGAGAGGCCAAGACACTTTTGTCCTGGTCACACAGCCTCTGTTGACATGCAGAGGGTGAACGTGGGGCATCTGCAGCCAGGGTCACCCCAAACTTGGCTGCTCGTGCCCCCCACTCCCCCCTGCTGGCCGGGATTGGGCTTTGAGGACACAGGGCCTGGGGGAAGGAGACAGTGTGTGTGTGGGGGGGGCAGGCTCCGGGTGACCTGACCCCACAGGGCTGAGCCCGGGCTGGGGGCCCAGAGGCCTTGGGGTGTCCAGGCCATGAGCTGAGTTGGGTCTGGGCTGCCCCAGGGAACTCCGTGAAAAGCTCACTTGCTCTCTCTCCGTTAAGGGAGTCTCCAGATCTCTCTGGGGTGTCTCTGGGATCTCTGTGCTGACAGCTGACCCTGCCGGGAGCAACCCAGGCCCAAGGCCTGCTCAGGACGCGTCAGTGGGGCAGGAGAGGGGCACGGGGATGTGCCCTCCGGAAGCTTCCAGGGACCCCCTCGGCCTGGGGGTTCAGCAGGCCCCTTCCAGCTGGCCTGGGCGTAGTGGCCCCAAGACCCCAGGCCCCCCAGGCATTTAGAACTTCCAGACCCCAGACCAACCCCACGCCAGGTCTGACCAGCCCCCCACACAACACCCGCCACCCACTCTGGCACTTCCTCATTTACTCATTTCCTCCTTTGCTGGCAGCTGCAGGCCACCAGCTCACCCCGCGGGCTTGGGGACACGGGGCACTGGGGGACACTGGGGACATTGGGGGACAGCCACCGACACCCAGGCCCGGGGGTCTCACACCCCTCTATCCCCCCAGTCGCAAGGCCCGAGCCTCTGCGCGTGGCTGCCGGCTGGTTTTGTTTTTTTTAACTGAACTTGTTGGCTACGATTTACACTCATTCGACACAATCCTAAAATTAAAAAGTGACAGGGCGAAGCCTCCTCCCACCCGTCGTCCGCTAAGAGGTAAAAAGGGGGCATTTGCTTTCCCTGTGGAACCCAGACTTGTTTCAGAAGCTTTCTTTTTCCTCTTTTCACTTAATATTTTATCTTGGAGGCGTCTGCTCCCACCTCAGACCCTTTGCAAATGCTGTTCCCTCTCCTGAGTGCTGTTCCCTGCACCCACCACCTCCTTATTCAGATGTTTTCCTCTTGGTAAGGACTTCCTCGATGGCTCCCATTTAAAAGTTGCTCCCCTCCCTGCCCCTACCTGGCTTTATTTTTCTCTGAACCCCTGACTGCCACTGGGCATATTATATACTTTCAGTGATGCACCTTGCTTATTGTGTGTCTCCCCAAATAAAATATGAGATGTACGGGGACAGGGACTTTGTTTTGTCCATGGCTCTATCTGCAGCCCCCAGATCCATGCCTGGCACACAGCAGGAGCTTAATAAGTGTTGCTGGAGGGAATGAGCACGTCTTTCCTTATTGGCGGATACAGATTGGCAGTTTCGCTACTGTGACCCCCGACGTCCCAGGACGGTCGAGCTGTTGTTGACTTTACCAAACCCTGAGGCTCCGTTTTCCTGGGACGGCACATGACAGGGCAGTAAATCCCCACACATTTCTCTTTATCTTCCATCCCTCTTTTTTAAAAATTGTGATAAAATACACATAACATACAATTCACCATTTTAAAGCAAACAATTCGGTGGCGTTCGGTACATATGCAATGGGGTGCAACCACCACCTCTGTCTAGTTCCAGAAGTTTCTCGTCACCCCCAAAGGGGACCCCGCACCCCAGCCCCTGGCAGCCACCAACCTGTCTCTGCTTGTCTCTCACGAGTGGAATCACACCACGCGTGGCCTTTCGCGTCCGGCTCTCCTGGCTCGGTGGGTTTTTGAGGTGTCGTGTCACAGAATCCCCTTGCATCTTCATGGCTGCGTAGTATTCCACCGTGTGGCTGGATGCACCAGTGGGTGGAAAAAGGGGGGTTCCCGGGAGGGGGTGCTGGGCATCCACAGTTCCGGGGTCTCTGTTGGGGACCCCACCGTGGTGGCCCCCATAGCGCCCCAACACGCCCGGGGTCGCCCATATCTCTGCAGCATGTCCCCCTGCGGGGTTCTCAGGCCCCGGGTTTCCACCACGCCGAGAGGTGGAAACAGAAGGTACCTCGGAGCCGTACTGTGGGGGGAGGTGGAGCCCCTTTGGGTGGGCCAATGTCCTTCCTGTACAGTCTCAGCCGGTCCCCAACCTCGGCCCGTCCCCCCACATCTGGAGACGGCAGGGGAGGAGGCTCAGGCGGTGGGTAAGTGGGGGGTCATGGGTCCCCAGCCTCCAGGAGAAGGCCCCTATCATCCCAGGTGTGGAAACTGAGGTACAGAGCTAAGTCACCCAGTGCATCCGGGGCAGGATTTGAACCCGGTCTGGACCCCAGTGAGGCCCTGAGCCCCCTCCCTGGCCACCCTACCCACCACCTCCTCAGCCTCACTTTTGTCCCACCTGCCCTGGTCTGGCTCTGCGCCCCCTTTCCTGGGCTCCCCACTTCCAGACACCCAGATAGAGCTTTCCAACCCCATGCCCCTCCCCTGCTCACACACCTGCCATGGCCCCCCATGTTCCCCACCAGCGGTTCCTCCCTCAGCCTCCCCGTCCCACCCATTACCCCAGTCCGTCGCTGGGCCTTTGTCCGGCTCTTCCTCCTGCCTGGAATCTGCAACTTGCTCGTTTCTGTCTCGCCGTCTTGACTCATCCTCCAGCCCCCAGACTGAACACCTCCTCCAGGAAGCCCCTCTCCAGCTGGAGAAGTCATGGCACAAGAGTGTGAACTCCAAGTCTGTTGGGGGTGGGGGGCAGGATCTTGGAGATCCGGCCACCACCTGGCCCCACCCCTCCCCAAGGCAGGTTTTGGGAATGCTTGGCAAACTCCTATCCACACGTTGAAGCCCCAACTCCAGTGCCCCCTCTTCCAGGAAGCCTTCTAGAACAGGGTCCCTCCCTGTGGCCCAGTCCTGACCCTGCCGGGCTGGGAGCATCTGTGTCCAGCTCTGTCCTTTACCAAAAAGATGCAGTGTCCCTGAGGGTCTGAGCAGAACAGGTTTCCTGGGGCCCAGACCAAGCAGAAGCGATGATGGGTGAATGAATAAATAACTGCAGGGGTTGGGAATAGACGGAGCTGGGGCCAGTGGGTGAGCTGATGAGGTGCAAATCCCCTGGGTGCTCACGGGGACCTGTGGTCTTGGGGTTCCAGCCAGAGGGGAAGCTCCCTGGGGCCGCCCCTCCCCCGCCTCTGAGAACCTGGGCCGCAGCGCTGGGGGGGAGGGTCCCGCTCTCTTCTCCATCCTTCCCCTCTGCGCTCCGCCCGGACCCAGTTCCTCTTCCCTCCAGTTGCTGGGTGCAGAGCCCGGGGAGCACCAGCAGCTGCAGTGGCGCCGCAGAGGGTGCGGGGTCTGCCCCCGCGTTGGCCCCGGAACCCGCAGCGCCCCCCGCGGAGGCCGAGGCGGCCGGTGAGACGCAAAGGTGGGTGGGGCCGCGGGATCCCGGGGCTGCAGGCGGCAGGAGACCCGGGCAGAGGCCCCTCCTGACAGCCCGCAGCTCCTGCAGCTTGGGGAGAAAACTCGCGGGTCCGGGGGGCTGGTGGGGTGAGGGGCATTTCTGGGGACACCACTCCTGTCCCCAGGCCCCGTCTGGGCCACTGAGGGCACCCAAAATGCCTGAGAAATGGACACAGCCCGAAGGGGCTTATCTGGGAGCTGGGGAAGGGGTCCACCTGGACCGGCTGTCTCTTCCTCGGTCCCCAAGTCCTCCAGGCATGGCAGGTTAGGACCCCATCTCCCAGAAAGGGGTAGCGCAGGTTCACGCAGGGGTGATGAGCCAGGTGCTGGATTTTACTGTTTCGGAAGCGGCCTGAGCGGATCTCAGGCGGTGGCCGTAGGGTGGCCACGGGCCGAGGAGGGAGCTTCTTTAGCTAATCCGGTGTCTGCCCAGGTTGCCTGAATGGAGGGCGCCCTGGCCTGGGTGCTGCTGCCGCTGTTGCTGCACAATCCGGGCAGCTGGGGACTGTCCTGCAACGTGTCCTCGGAGCCTGCGGACTGGACCGTGGCCTCCGAGGCCCGGTGCCTGAACTTCAGCGGCCTCGGCCTTAGCCTGCCCCGGAACCAGTCCCTGCAGGCGGGCAGCCTGGAGCTCCTGGACCTGTCCCGGAACGGCCTCCGCGCGCTCCCGCCGGCCTTCTTCGCCAGCCTGGAGAGGCTGCGGGTCCTGAACGTGACGGGCAGCCGGCTGGGCCGCGTGGACGGGGCGCTGGCCTTGCACTGTGAGCTCGATCTGCAAGCTGACTGTGGCTGCGGCCTGGCGGCCTGGCACGAGGTTCGGAGGGACAACTGCTCCGGCCAGCTGCCCCTGCAGTGCCTGGACACGGCCAGCGGGGCCTGGCACAACCTCTCGGCCTTCCTGGAGGCCAGCTGTCCCCCCGGCCTGGGCCCCGAGGCCATCGGCGGCCTGGTGGCCGGCGGAAGCCTGCTGGTAGGGGTCACCGTCACCGGCCTGGTGCTGGCCCGGAGGCTTTGGGGACGCTGGATGGCCAGCAGCTGGGACACAGGCAAAACTCGTGCTGCCCAGGAGGGGCCCAGGCCTGGCTCCAGGCGACAGCTGCAGTACGGCAGCCGGGGTCTCGGCTCCAAGCCCCCCATGGGTGCCCTCGCCAGCCCCTGCACGTCCGACTATGAGAATGTGTTTGTGGGGCCACCGGACGCCGGGCCCAGCCTCCAGGGACGCCCGTGGGCTGAACACGGGTGAGTGAGCCCCGCAGGGTCCTCATCTGGAAACTGGGTTCCAGACAGCCCCTGCCTCGTGGGTGCAGGTATATGGGACAGGCCTCTGCCTCCGTGACCTCCAAACCCAGTTTCTGGCCGCCACGGATGGGGGGACGAGGCGAGCGTGCAAGGCAGGGGGAAAGTGTGGGCTGTGAGCCGCCGGCCTGACCTCGCAGGTTTTGAGGACACTGGGGGACTCTGAGCAGGAAGGGGCTGTGTCCGGGCAGCAGCGTCCAGGCAAGGAGGCAGGGAGGCCAGCTAGAGGCCATGGGTGAGAAAACCATGCTATGCAAAGCACATGCAAATACAGCTGGAAAGCAGAAGTGGTCTGTGGTCCCGAGCTTTTCAACTCCCTAAGGCGGCAGCCGGCGCCTCGGATGCTCACTGCTGTCCCGCTGTCACCAAGGCCTCAGGGCCAGCTCCCCTCCTGCCCCCGGCCTCCAAAATCACTCCGCTTAGAATTGTATCACCCCATCTTACATTTTACAGTTGTGGAATCAGGGTCTTCAAGAGGCAGGGAAATGGCTGAGCCCAAGTCGGCAGCAGAGGCGGGAAACAAGTCCTGCCCACCCTCCCTAACAGCACTTAAGAGTTTACAGTAGTTCATACTATAGTGTGAGTGACTGATATACACCACTGACCCAAAACAGGGAGCACTTCCCTCAGAGAAAGGTGGGTGGGCTGGGGGTCAGAGCACTGCCCCGTGCCTCAGTTTCCCCACCTGTAAATATTAGGGGTGGCCCCAGCCTCCTGGAACTTTCTTTGCCTATCCAAGTCCCCATCCCAGGGCAGGTTGGAGGCCCCGCCCTGCCCCCTGAGCACCTCCTGTCTGTCCCCACAGGGCTTCGGAGCAGGACTTCTACATGAATTACGAGGACCAAGGCCAGGACTCGCAGCCCGTCTACTGTAACCTGCAGTCACTGAGCCGGGTCCCGCTGGATGAGGAGGACTACGTGTTCCCTGGCCACTGAGCCTTCGTCATCCCACCTCCACCGGCCCGTGACCCTGGGCCTTCGACTCCCCCAGGCCTCGGCCTTCTGCTTTGAGGAATGGGTATGGGGTCCTTTGCAGCCAGGAGGGCTGAGGTGTGAACCCAGCCAGGGCACGCAGGCGGTGCTCAATAAACGTGGTAGGCCCAGCAAGGCTGCTGGCTCAGGGTGATCCTGGTATGCAGTTTAATTTGGGGACCCCCTGGGGTTGTCTGACACCAGGAAGTGACCGGGGGTGGGGGAGGGGAGCCCCAGCCTCCATCCCCACTCTTGCCCCCAACTGCACCTCTTCCTCCTGGCATAAATCAGGCCCCATCCCTCCCCTGCTCACACACCCTCCATGGCTCCCCATTGCTCTCAGAACGAATCCACGCCCCTCACTGTGGCCCACAAGGCCCAGTGGGGTCCAGCCCCCCGCCGCCTCTGCCCCGTTTTCAACAGCTTGGTCACTGGGCTTTGCATCTGCTGCTTCCTCTGCTGGGGTGTCCGTCCCCCAACTCTCTCCCTGGTCCTTTACCCCTTCAGGTCTCAGCACAAACAGCATCCCCTCAGGGACCCCCCCCACCAATCCCACCTTCGCAATCGCTTCTGCCCCCGATCACTAGTACGTCACCCGGGTTGAATCCTCTGCACAATTTGTACTACAGTCGGTCCTTTTCTTACGATTTCTCTTTGTACTTATTTGTCTCCCGAGCTCCACAAGGGTGGGTGTCCTTTCCTGTCTTGGCACTACCATGTCCTCAGGGCTCAGCCTGAGCTGGCACAGAGTGGGCGCTTGCTGAATACATCCAGGCCACCAGTCGTCTTTCAGGCCAGCCTCTGGGTGGTGGTGCTCACAGGGACACCCCACAGCGGGAACTGGGTCCTCTGCCTCCCAGACCCCATTCCAGGTCCCTCCCAGAGTGTCTCAGGGTGGACACACAGGGATGTGTTGGGAGAGGCTGGATTTGGCACATTTCAGCAATTCCAGCTTCCTAAATGGGAAGAATATGTAGCCTGGGAAATGAAAATATTCTTAACTTCATTTATTTCTCCTAACTCTTTACATATGAAAGGATGAAGGAGTGATTACTGTAGCGTAGGGGCAGCATCACAGCGAGGGACTGAAGACTTGATCAGAGATAGTCTTGGCTCTGGGCTGCTTGTGTTTGCAAAGGAGAGTGGGACAGACAAGCCAGGAGACAGAGAAGGGCACTGAGAGAGGAAGATGAATCCAGAAACTGAGACCCGAGAGAGCGGGAACAGAAGCAGGGAGACGGAAAAGCACAGTGGAGAGGGTGCCCCCGGCTGCCTGTGGGCTTCTGGTCGCCTCCATTTCCGGGGACGCCCCACTCCGGCGGGCTCGCGGTCATCCCAACACCAGAAGGGGACGGGAAACCCCGCGGCCACCCAGCCCCTCGCCGGACACGACAGAGCCCGCTCGGCCCGTTTCACTTTTATTACCAGCGGTAGAAATAAATAGTTTCGGACCAGCCCTCAAGTTTCCAGGTAAAACCTCCAATAAATTAGCAATAAATATAGACTCATAAATACAGCTGGGGGTGGGGGTGGAAGGGGCAGAGACGGGGTCTCGGGACCCGCGAACCCCCCCGCTCGCAGGTAAGGACCACTGGGGCCCCGCCCACTTCGCGGGCCGCGCGTGCGCAGTGGCACAGAGGTCCTCGTTCACGGGCCGCGGCAGGCCCTCGCCCATGCGCAGTGTGGCTCACGCGCCGCAGCAGATGCCCCACTTTCCGCTCATGCGCAGTGGCAGGACTTGGCGAGGAGGTCGTCGAAGGGCGTGAACGTCACGCCGCCGTCGCTGTTGCGGCGCAGGACCACTAACGGGTCGTAGCTGGCGGGCACGCAGCACGGCGCAGGCGCGGCACGGGGGTCCAGGCCGTGCAGGCGCGCCTTGATCTGCGCGTGCGCGCTCGCCGGCCGGAAGTGCCGCGGGCACGCGCCGACGCAGAAGCGCACGTCCAGGTCGCGCGGCGCCAGCACCCAGTCGGCCCAGCCCAGCTCCTCCAGTGTCACGCGCCGGCTCTGCACGCGGCAGCAGCGCCCCGCCCCCTGGGGGCAGCCGTCCTCCTCGGGCGCATGCGCGGCGCGGCGCCGCCTCCTGGCGGGCGATTGCAGGTGCAGCTCCAGCCTGGGACGCATTGAGCGCAGGTCCGACGGGAGACCCGACGGCGGAGGCAGCCTGAGCCACAGCGCCGGCGCCGAGGGGCCGCCGAGGCCGAGCTGACGCTGCAGCGGCCGCGTCACGTCCAGCGGGCTCGGCGCCGTCGGGGACAGCCAGAGCAGGGCGCGGTGCAAGCGGGGGACAGCGGGGAGCCCTGCTGACAGGGCGGTCCGAGCGATGCGCAGGAGCACGTGGCCGCCGGGTTCCGATCGCACTGTGGGGAGAGAGGGAGGGGGTCACCCGCGGCCCTCCTGGGTGCGGGGCGTGGGGGCCCTGTTCCACCTGCACCCGAGCTGGATTCCACGCAGGGCCTTTGCAATAGGCGCCCCCCTATTTTATCTCTCTGGGTGTCCCTTGTCTCCCTTTGTAGCACCCCCACAGTGAATCCAGGCTCTGTCGCCTCCTTCTGGCAGCAGAACCATTTATAGAAGACCTACTAAGTGCCGAGTCTGGGGAAAGTGTGTGCCTCAGTTTCCCGCAACTGGGATGTGAAGGGGGCCACACCCCCCAGTCCTGCTATTCCAGCCTCCCTGGTCCCCCAAGACTCTCCGATTCCCGGGATGGTCCTGGTCGTGGGAACTGCTGGGGGGCCTTGGATTCCAGGGCCAGAGAGGGCCAGGAGGGGCTTACTGGGGTCACACAGCACGGGGTGCATTGGGGCGGGACCACTTCCCACCCCTCCCGGTTGTGCCTTTTGCCGGGATTGCATCAGGTCTGGAAGCAGCCCGGGAAGGTTCCGCCCACCGCCACGCCCCTCCCTGGCCCCCGCCAGATACCGACCCTGGAGATGCCCAACCCAGCCGGGCCGGGGACCCAGTCTCTGCGCCCCATCGGGAGGGCCACCAGCCCCCTCGGGCCTCAGTTTCCCCTTCTGCGACACCCACGTTGGCTGGCTAAACCCGGCTCCCTCTCAGCCTCGAGCGTGGACGGGGCGTGGCTGCCCGGTTCCCAGGAGGGGAAACATGCCCCGCGGCGGGCCTGGGGCTCCCTGACTTAGAGTCACTGCTTAGACGTGGGGGCTGCCCGAGGGGTCCCGGAGAGCTCACTCACGCTGCGGGGTCAGTATTCGGACCGCGGAGGCGGTGCCGGGGTCTGGGTGCGAGTCCTCCCGGCTCTGGTTGCCCCGCAGGCGGCCCAGCACGTCCTCGAGGCCTCTCCGCAGCTCTCGCTCCACGGCGGAGGCGTCCGGGGGCCCGGCGCGGGGCGCAGCGCCTCCCCGCAGCAGCCGCGGGAGCAACACCAGGAGCAGCAGCCGAGAGACGGGCGCCGGCGTCGGTTCCCGCCGGGCCATGGCTGCGGCGACGGCGCTCTGGGCTCCACTGACCGGCAGCTGCCGGCGCGGCCCTTTATAGTCGCGGACTTTGTCCGCCCCCGGAGGCCCCGATCGCCTGCCCCCCCCCACCCCGAGTGCAGAATAAACACCGCCGCCGCCGCCGGGGCGGCCCTCGGGGGATGCCTGGGGCCCTGGGGCGCGGCTCAGAGTCCCAATACCCTCCTCCTCGAAAGGGGAGCATCGCCCCGGACTCCTGGGCTGGTGGGGAAAAAATGTTCCATGAACAAGGACGTAACAGTCACCTCCTCTGCCCCGAATTCCAGAGCAGGTGCTTATTAGGGGACCACCCGCCCCCATGGGAATCCCCTTCTCTGTGATTGGGGTCAAAGGCTGAAGATACTGAAAATCAAAGGCAGTGCAGGAGAAAAAGCCAGAAAGCATAACCTTGGCAAGTCATTCCTCTCCCCCATGCCTCAGTTTACTCACTTGACCAACAGTGATGGAGAGCTACATTGGAAAGACAGCAAAAGGAGGGTCAAGGCACAGGCCAGGCTGGATAAAGTGGGTGGTGGTGGTACTGGTAGGCTTGCCATCTGGGGGACTCCTATTCATTCCTCAAAACCCTGCTCAAAAAGCCCTTCCTCCAGGAAGCCTTTTCTGATCTAACCCTTGTAGGTTGAGCCAGGCTTTCCCGTCCCCATCTCGTCCTGCAGCTCAGGCCTGACACCCAGGAATCCAGGCTCTGTCTCCCCAACACCAGAGACCAGGGGCTCCTTGAGGGCCAGGCCCTGATCTGTGTCTTGGTCCCAGAGGTGATAGGTGCTTGGGGTGCTGGGGACTTAAGGGCAGCGAGAACCGATTCAGGTCTAACTACCTCAGTTTCTCGGTCTGCAGAATGGCGATGGGGTTAGCTATGGGACAGGGACAGGCCTGAGCATGTGGGGCTGGAGTAGAAACGTTGTTTTAGAACGGGTGACCCTTATCATATGCTGTGGGGCAATGGAATCTCAGCTCCAGAAATAGCTGGGTTCAGAGAGCCTGGGGCAAGTTTGTTGGAAAGAGCATACCCCACTGGTGAGCTCCTAGTCACCTCTTAAACCCTACCTCCCATGCCCCCTCCTGGGATACCTTCCTTGCCTTGCCCTCCCCCTAAGTTCCCTCAGGCTGGAGGAGTCCTCCCTCTGGCCCACCCTGACCCCACAGGACTGGGGTGTCTTTGTCTTCCTTGGCCAGGGAGAAGGGGGGGCTGGAATTCAAACCCCAGTGACTTCTCCAGAAGCAGCTTGAAGAGTGGAAGCAGGACACGCCATTTTCAGGTCCATCTTTAGAAGGTGTGAAAAACAGGGTCTGAGGCTTTTTAAGAATAAATCTTGGAAACCAAAGGGGCTTCAGATTCAAGGAAAATGTCTTAGCTCCACAGCGGGGGGGGGGTGTCTCAGGGGAGTGGGTGGCCTCCTCGGAATCACCCAGGACCCAGGCTCCTTGCACCCCGGTCGAGATGACCACAGACGGTGTTTCTTCCTCCTACAGCTGCTGCTTTCCATGCCTGGGGTGGGGGCCGCAGTCCTGGATGTAACATACAGATGTTCCCGCGCTGTCAGATGAGGCTGTGGTTTCTAATGGGGTTTTGAATGGAGGCTCCTTTCCCCGGAGCCCTGCGGGGGCCTCCCCTCTCCTCCTTGGTCCCTTTGCACTGTCTGACTCCCCTTGGCTGCCCTGGCAAGAGAAAGCCTGCCCCCCACCCCCCAACTGGGGCTACAAGAGGCAGACAGAGAGGTGGGCTTGCTGGCGAGGGAAGGGGTGAGGGTGGAGGGACGGGGCAGAGGGTGGAGGGTTTGGAGGCTTTTCTGAGAATTCAGTGAATTCTGCTTTTACAGTCTTACCTTGGGTGCACAGTCGGTGCTTAATAAACACAGTTAAATGACCCCCTCCTCCTGGCTGCCCAGGCACCCCCTTTGCTCCCACAGCTGCCTGAGCATCCCTTGGGGCCCCTGCCAAGACCCATCTGCTTCTGAGGGAGCCGGTCAGGGAGGGTTGTTAGCCCGGGGCCCCAGGACCCCACCTCCACACACGCTGGGCGCATCCTGGGGGTGGAGGGGTATGGAGAGGGGTGTGCGGCCAGCAGGAGTTGCAGGGGGGCCGGGGCGGGAAGAGCAGGAGACCCCGGGCATGCCAGGCTCCCCGTGCAGGGAGCCCCAGCCCTGCGGTCACCCCGCACCCCCTCTCACAGCCCCCGTGAGCTGCCCTGGGTGGGGGTCACAGCAGAGCAGGCAGCTTGGAGACCCTGGCAGGGATGGGGGGTGTGGGCAGCTGTGGGCATGGGGGGGCTCACTGGAGGGGGGACCTGGGAGGGGCCTGGCTGGGGCCCCCTCTCAGCTGGACAACCCCAGCCTCACTCGGGGTTCTGCCCCGACTCGCCCCGCAACCCTGAGCCCTCACACCCACTTCCCAGGATGTGCTTGGGGCCCTCCCTGCCTCTTACACCCCATTGCCCCCGAGGAGAAAGCCGAGCTCCTCCACTGGGCATTTGAACCCCAAGTCCTTTCTCCCCGTGGACCTCAGAATGTCTCACGTTCTCCCCGTTCCCTCTGCCTGGAAGCCCCACGCTGCCCAGAGAACTCCTATGCATCCCTCAAAACCCAAGGTTCTGGGGGAGAGGCTGAGATCAGCTCTGGACACAGTGCGTGCGTGAGGCCTGGGGGGGGTAGGGGGGCAAAGTCCGAGCCGGAAATCCCAACCCCAGTACTGCCCCCGCCCCCGCCCTTTCCCACCCCCTCCTTCCTGCTCTCGCACATCAGTCACTGCAAGGGGGGACCTGCCTGGACATGTCTGGATCCCAGGAGAGCAGGAGGCCTGGGCGCGCCCTGCCCCTCCCACACTGGGGGTGCTCGCCTGGGGGTGGGGGGTCAGGGGCACCGGACAGACAGGGGCAGCGGGAGCTGCAGGGGCAGGAACACAGCTAAGGACCAGGAGGGGGTGGCGTCTGTCAGCCCTGGTGGGAGTGACCCGGGCTCCCGTGGGTGACCCAGGCCCCCGCCGGCCTCAGTTTTCTGTGACCCAGCGCTGACCTTTGCCCTCCCTGGCAGAGCTGCCCGTCCCGTGCTCAGCAAGGGCTGGTATCCAGCAGGCGCTCAGCAGGTGCCGGCGGAGGTCGGCCTAACCCTTGCCTGAATCCACCTGAACCTGGGATCTGCGCCGCACGCGAGGGTGGGGGGGTCGCCCCGTCGGGGGTGGGGCCCGGATGCCGGCTCAGCTGACCCACTTCCTGCCGGGGCCCCCGGGCACCCCCACGTCCACCCCAGGGCCAGGCTGACCACTTCCGCCACGTGTGGCCGCCCCGCTGAGTCACCCTCAGCTGACCCCCCACCCACTGCACCACGGGGGGCCCGAGGGGAGGGGCACGGCCGAGGGGAGGGCGCCCCGGCTTCAGCTGCCTGGTGGGGAGAGTCCTGCCTTTGTCCCCCACCTCTGTGGCAAATGGATTTTCTACCAGGTGCCAAGTTCATTAATGGGGAGGGAATAGCCTTTCCAATGAACCGTGCCAGGAAAACTGGAAATCTCCAGCGAAAGAAGGCATTTGGACTCTTACTTCACCACCCACCAAAAGTAAGTAACTCAAGACAGAGCCGGGACCCAAATCTAACAGCTCAACCTTTAAACTCATAGGAGAAAACTTGGGGGCAAATCTCATGAACTTGACTTGGCAATTTATTCTTTGATCTGTCACCCAAAGCCTGAACACAGTAGAAAAAAAAAAACCCAACAGATAATCCAAATAATTATCCAAATTAAAAACTTTGTGCACAAAAGGACATCATCAAGAAAGTCAAAAGACAACCCACAGAATGGGAGAAAGTATTTGTAAACCCTACAACCCAGAATATGTAAAGAACTCCAAAAAATCAACCTCGAAGAGATAATGAACATGAGTAAAAAGTGGGTTGACTGTAGAGATTTCAAATGGAGTTGAGAGGTCAGTCTGGATATCCCTTTTTATTTATGGAATAGCTAGAAGGAAACACCTGAAACTACCAAAGACGATGGCTTAACAATGCAGATTACAAGGGGGTGACAGTGAGATTGTGAAAACCCCCGTGGCTCACACTCTCTTTATCCAGTGTATGGACGGATGAGTAGAAAGATGGCGACAAAAACAAATGAAAAATAAGGTGGGATGGGGGGATGGAATGATTTGGGACTTCTGTTTTACCTCTATCTTTTATTCTTATTTTTATTCTTTTTGGTGTAAGGAAAATGTTCAAAAATTGATTGGGGTGATGAATGCACATCAGTATGATGGTGCTGTGAACAGCTGATTGTACCCCATGGATGACTGCACGATATCTGAATATACCTCAATAAAACTGAATTTTTAAAAAACTGGACTGAGGCTTTGAATAGGCATTTCTCCAAAAAAGATATACAAATGGCCAAGAAGCACCCGGAAGATACTGAAATATCAGCCATTAGAGAAAGGCAAGGCATAACCACGATGCGATACTACTCCACACCCGCTACAACGGCTGCTGTTGAAGAAGAAGGAAAATAACAAGTGCTGGCGAGGATGCAGGGAAACTAGACCCTCGGGGTTGTTGGGATGTAAAATGGGGCGCCCCCGTGGGAAACAGCCTGGAGGTTCCTCAGAAAGCTAAGGCTGGAATCACGCCAGGACCCTGCAGTCCCTGTACCCTGCACACCGACGTTCATTGCACCCCTGTTCACAGCTGCCCAAGGTGGAAGGGACCCAGGTGCCCCTCGACGGCTGGAGAGGCTCGAACCGTGGCTGGGAGGTCTCCTTTGTGTGACTCCACCTCCAGGGAAGATCCAGGACTAGCAGAGTCTCAGAAAGGGGAAGTGCGTTCGCGGTTCCCAGGGCCGGGGATGGGCGCTGTTGCTGGACGGGTGCAGGCGCGGCGGACACGTCCTAGAAACCGGTGGCGGCCGGACAACGCTGTGAGCTGCGTCCTTTACATCAGTCAATTTCACCCAATCAAAACTGCAAACCTCTAGACTTAAAACATCCATCAATAAATAGAAACGACAAGCACGGAGAAAGGACGTCGAGAACGTGGACGGGAAGAAGCTTCTGGAAGCAGGAGGGCTGCGAGCTGGCTCCGGCGGGAGGAAGGGGAAGGGCGGAGAGGAAGGGCGGATGGCGGGAACCGGGGTGGCCGGGCGCGGGAAGAGGCACAACCTCAGGGCTCAGAAGCCGCTCAGAGACCCTCGCAGCCCCTCGGGGAGCCCCTGAGCAAGAGTGGACAACACCTAGTGTCGGGGGCGCTGGCCAGGGGTGAGGGGGTCACGGCCGGGCCGGGGAGCACGGGGGACCCCACGACTGGCCGCTGCACCCGGGCGCGAACCCAGAGATGCTCACACGCCACATCCAGGCCGCCCGCGGTGGGGGGGCGGGACGGCGAGAGGCGGGGTGCACACGGGGAGCACTGCACGGCCCCGAACGCGGGGAGCGGGCTCGAGGGAGGGAAGGGCTGGCGCAGAAGGGAAGAATCAATGTAAAAATGCACCTAACCCCCCAAAGAGGTATATGTATACGTCTATGTGTGCATATGTGTATGTGCATATGTATATGTGCATGTATATGCATAGGTGTGTATATGGGTGTATATGCATATGTATGGGCATGTGTATGTGTACATGCATATGTCTGTATATATACATATATGTATGTGTATATGTGTGTGTGTATGTGTATGTGGATATGTACATGTGTATGCATATGAATATATATGTATATGTATGTGCATGGATTTGTACGTGTGTATGCATATATGGATATATGTATATGCATATTTGTGTATATGTGTGTGTATATATGTGTATGTATATGCACAGGTGTGTATATGTATGTCTATGCATGTGTATATGTATATATATGCATACGTATAGGCGTGTGTATATGTATGTGTACATGCATACGTATACATCTATATAAGCATGTGTATGAATGTGTGCATGTGTGTATATGCATATGCATATATGTGTACGTATATGTATATGCATGTGTACATGTACGTATGTATATTTGTATATGATATGTATATGCGTATGCATATACATGTATATGTATGTGCGTATATGTATATGCATGTGTGTATATTGTGTATGTATATGTGTGTATAAGTATATGCATGTGTGTTTGTATATGTGTGTATATGTATGTATATGCATTAATAGATGTGTGGATATGTTTATATATATGCATGTGTATATGTATATATATGCATGTACATGTGTGCAGCAAAAGTACGAACATCTGGGATAATCAGACCCCAATTTCTGATAGAGGCTGGGATTGAGGGGCTGTAAGGGGTTCCAGCACTTAAATGTGTCTCTCCTTAGATGCGGTACTGATAGGTGGGTTTTTATTTAATTATTGATGCTTTTGCATATGCACGACATATTTCATAAGGAGAAACAGAACTGATGGACAGATCGGTGGTTCCTGGACACTGCCGAGAGAGCTACCACAGGCCCCAGCTCTGCTGCAGGGATTGACCGAGAGAAAGGAGCTCGGGGGTTCAACAGAAAACTTGCGCAAGGTCGTTTGCAGCAAACGCGGATGAATCTATGGGTATGAAACATCCGGAAGAGGTAAATCCACAAAGACAGAAACAGATCACAAGTTGCCAGGGGCTGGGGCAGGGGTGAGGGCACAGCCCTCCTGGAGTGCTGAGAAAGTTCTGGAACTGGATAGAGGTGGTGGCTGCACCACATCGAGAATGAGTTAAACACCATTGAACTGTTCACTGCAAAATGGATAAAACGATCAGTTTACTGTCACATTATTTTACCACAACAAAAAAAGAAATTTCATAAAAACAATAAAACTGATGTTGCTCAAGAACTACCCCCCACCCCAATTTGGAACTTTTAGGGTACCTTATAGCTCAAGGAACTTTAACCTTGCCCTGACCTTGAGGAGGTGCAGACCAGTGTCTCCAGGTGAGGGCACTGCACCGTCACAGAGAAGATTCCAGAGCCACCTGCCCCCCACTTTCCCTCCTCTGGGCCTTGTCCCTGCTGTGCCCCAACCAGGGGGCCCTCCCTCAGCTCCCCCAGGCCAACACCGTCTCCTTCACCACTTGTTGGTGTCCTGGCCCAGAGCAGGCGTCAAGAAATACATGTGGAATGAATGAGTGAGTGAATGAATGAATAGATGGGTGAGTGGGTGGCTCCATAAAATGGGGAGGTCACCTGGGGCCCACGTGCAAGTCCCTAAGACAGTCACCCCTGCACCCTCCAGCCGCGGCCTGTGCAGGGATCAGGACACCGCGGGAGGGGCCTGGCTCAGAGAGGTCCAGCGGCCGGCCCAGGGGCACACAGCCCAGAACTGCAGCCAGGATTTCCCGACCACTCTGCTTGTGAAGGACCCCAGGCCTCTGATTACAGCCCACCCTGGCTTGGGGGCCACAGCTTCAGGAGACCCACTGACAAGGGGTCCACACCCCCAGAACACAGACCAAGACCCAGAGGTTGTTCCCACTGGGGCCTGCGATCCCATCCGCCACATTGCCGCAGGTCTGCTGAGGTTTTCCATTTCTTCTGGGGTCAGTTTCGGTCAATTGCGTGTTTCGAGGAATCTGCCCATTTCTTCGAGGTTTTCTAACATGTAGGCAAGCAGTTGTTCATAGTATCTGCTTATAATCCTTTTTCTTTCAATGGGGCCCGTAGGCAGGTCCCCCCTTTCAATTCTGATATTAGTTATTTGCATCCTCTTTTTTTTCACTTCTTTGTACAGCCAAAGGATTGTTGATTTTATTGATCTCGCCACAGATCAAACATTTGGTTTTGTTGATTCTCTCTGTTGGTTTTCGGGTCTCCATTTCACTTATCTCTGCTTTAATCTTTATTATTTCCATCCTACTCCTTGGTTTGGGTTTATTTGGGTTTCCTTTCTCTATCTCCTCCAGATTAGGTTACTGATTTGAGATCTTCCTTCCTTTTTATTGTGCTTTCACCATAAATTCCCCTGAGTGCTGCTCTGCTGCATTCCTTAAGTTTGGAAATGTTATGTTTTTGTTTTCTTTTTAATTTATTTTCTAATTTTCCTTGTGATATCTTCTTTGATCCATTGGTTGTTTGAGTATATTGTTTAATTTGTACATATTTAATTTTTTTCCAGTGTTTCTTCTGTTACCAATTTCCAGCTTCATTCCCTTGCAGTTGGAGAAAACATTTATATGATTTCAATATTTTTGAATTTATTGAGACTTGTCCTGTGAGCTTAACCTATGGTCTGTTCTAGAGAGGATCTGTGTGCACTTGAGAAAAATGTGCATCGTGCTGTTGTTGGGTGGTGTTCTGTAGATGTCGGTTAATTCTAGTTTGTTTATAGCATTGTTCAAATCTTCTATTTCCCTACTGGTTTTCTGTCTGATGTTCTGTACCAAAATCTCCCACTGTTTTGTATTTCTCTCTTCAGTCACTACACTTTGGGAGCTCTGTTGTTAGGTGCATATACGTTTGTGATTGTTATGTTATTTGTGTTGAATTGACCCTTTTATCTATATCTAATGTCTTTTGTCCTTTGTTGCAATTTTTGACTTAAAGTCGGTTTTATCTGATACTGTTGTTGCCACCCGAACTCTGTTGGTTTGTATTTGCGTGGAATATTTTTTCTCTCTTTTCACTTTCAACCTAGTGGCATGTTTGAATTTAGGGTGAGACTTGTAAACAGTATGTAGTTGAGTTATTCTGCCAATCTCTCTGCCTTTTGACTGGAGATTTTAAAGGGTTTACATTTAAAGTTGTGACTAATAATGGAGGGCTTACTGCTTCTGTTCTGCTATTTCAACAACAACAACAAAAATCACAAGGTGGGCAAAGAAACCAGAAAAGATGGGCCATCGAAAGGAACAAACTAAAGTGACACAAACTGTCAATGAGGAAGGTCAGAAAATGCATGTAAGAGACAAACTTTTACAAAAACCGTCACAAGTGTGTTCAGAGAACTAGAGGAAAGCAGAGAACTGGGAGCACATTGATGGTGGGAAATAAAAGGTGCAGCCACCGAGGAAGGAAGTTAGTGGTTCCTTAGAAAGTTGAGTGGGAAATCTCCACATGACCTGGAAATCCCACTCCGAGGTCTACACCCCAGAGGTGCAGGCGGATGTCTGTACCCATGTTCAGAGCAGCAAATTCACAACAACTGGAAGGCAGAAGGAACCTGAGGCCCACGAGCAGGGGGTGCAGAAACAAAATGTGGTCCAGCACCCAGTGGAACATTACACAGCCATGAAAAGGAGTGAACTTCTGACCTACGTTAAATGTGGACGAACTCAAAGACACCATGAAGACGCACTGCTGAGTGGACGAAGCCAGACACACGAGGACAAATGCTGTGTGATCTCACTTACGTAAGATAGCTAGGAATCGCAAATTTGTAGAGAAAGACGGTAGAAAAGAGGCTACCAGGGGCTGGGGACACAGGAAGGTGAGTTCTTGCTTCGATGGTGCAGAGTGGGCACTAATGTTGAAATTTAAAAAGTAAAATTAATTTTTTTAAAAATGAGAGAGCATTGAAGATACCTCTCCTCAGCCTGCTGCTTGGCGTGTCAATTTGTTTTGGGATTTTTTGATGCCTGGAATTTTGAAATAGTGTTTTCCTCAAGTTTACCAATGCAGAAATAATTGTTTGCCTTTTACTGGTCAAGGGCAGGTTTTTAAAATTATGATTATTGGGATAAAATGTATAAAATACAACATTTGCCATTGTAACCACTTTTAAGTGTGGAATTCAGTGGTGCTGATTATATTCCCGATGTGCCACCATCACCAGCGCCAGGTTCTGGAACATTCTCACCCTCCAAGCAAGCACAGCTGCCCGCCCCTGCGGTCATTCTCACCTGCTCGGACCCACGTCCCACCTCGACGGACTGGCCTGTTTGGACACGTGGCCTTTTGCATGTGGCTCCTTTCACCGAGCAGGTGTTTCCAAACTCACCCACTCCGTGCGTGCTTCGGAGCTGCCTTCCCTTTTCACGGCTGAGTAATATTCCATCAGCCGGAACTGGAAGGAGCGCCTTTGTTTTTCTGTCACCGACCGTGGACGCTGTGGCTGCTTCCGCCCGTGGCTGGGTGAAGCCGCTGTGGGGTCCCCGGTGTACAGGATCTGTCCCATCCCTGCCGGGCCAGGGGTAACGCCGTGTCTCGGTTTCCACAGGGCCTGCCCTTCTTCACCCTTTGCCGAGATCTGCATTCCTGAAGCTGCCCGGGCTGGTCGCAGGCCTTCTCTCCACGGCTTCTCCAGACCATTTGCTCCCGGCCTCGGGTTTCGCTCCAGCCCTGGAGCTTCACCGCTGACGGGGCCCCTGCGGGGACGGACCCCCCTGCTGGTTCCCCCTCCTGGTGCTCTGGGGTGCTGGCAGCCGGCCCCCTGGCTCCCCTCCCACAGCCACCGGCTGATGGCACCACACGCTCCTGTGACCGAGCTGGCAGGGCGCTGGGGTGGCCTGGGCGGCTGCCAGGCATGAGCTCAGCGGTCAAGCTTGGGGTCCATTCTGACCACAGGCGTGGCGAGGGTGGGCAGACAGAGCACCAGGGTCAGGGTCAGCTGTGTCGGCTCCTGGACCTGCCTGGCCCTCCCTCCAAGGGGGTTTGGAGCCAGCCATGGGTTTGAATCCCAGCTCGGCCCCCCGGACTCTGGGAGCTTCTGGCTTGCATTAATGACCCCCATACACGGACTGCGGATCAACGTGGAGCATGTGGGGTACCTGGTGACAGCTGCGCTCCCCACATCTTAGAACTGATAACCGTTACTGTCATGGGTTGTTGGGCCGCAATGTCTCGGCTGCAGCAGGAGCCTAGGCAGCTCTGGGCTCGTTTGCTCAAAAGGAACATCCCTCTGGTGAACTCCTATTCATCTCCTAAACCCCAGCACCCATGCCCCTTCATCAGGAAGGCTTCTCTCCCCTTCCCTCAGGTTCCCCAGGCCGAGGGTCCCCCCGCTGGCCTCCCAGACCACCCAGGGACGAGGCATCTGGGCCTGGCTCTGTTTAAAGCCCCCCACCCTCACCCCGGGGTCATTGAAGCAAATCAGCCCACGCTGGGCGGCTTCCAACAACTGGAACTTGCTCCCTCATGGCTGTGGAGGCCAGACATCCCGAATCCAGGGGTCAGCAGGGCCACGCTTGCCCCAGAAGCTCTAGGGGAGACTCTCCCAGCTGAGGGGGGCACCCAGTTCTGCAGCTCCAAGAGGTAGAAAGAAACAAACAATGGGAGGGATTTTATGAGCACCTGCTGTGTGCATCGCAACACGACCAGCTGGATGCTCTGTCCCACTTCACACGTCGCAATCTGAGGCTGGCCGGGGGCTTGCTGTGGCCCTGCACCCAGAGCCTGCAGCCGTGCCCGGGCTTGCCCCCTGCTGCTCTCCTTCCCCCGGCGCCCGCTCCCCAGTGCTCACGGCCGTGTAGTGCTCCCCGCGCGCACGCGCGTCAGCTGGCCCCGGCTCCTCCCTGCCGTGACCTGGGCAGTGTGGACATGAAGCCAGTGGGCGTCTCTGGGGCGGCTTCTGACCCCTGACCCCTGACCGGTTGAGCCTCTTCCCGAGATTGGCCGCCCCGGGTTCCCCTTCTTTGAACCGACTGTTCTCGCTGTTCGCCCGTTTCTCTCTGCCCAGTTCTCCTTCCTCCCGTTGGGGTCAGCAGCTAAACCTCCTATGTTCCAGAAGCTTCTCCCTGTCAACCAAAGCGTGGTGCCCGTCTCGTTAGCTGTGTCTCGCCCTTAGAATCTGTGTTTGGAGCTTTCACCGTCCAGGGGTGAAATCTCCCGACGGAGGGTCTGCGGCGACCCTCCTCCTCGGGAAGGGCAGGACTCTCCCCGCCAGGCAGCTGAGGCGGGGGTGCCCTCCCCTCGGCCGTGCCCCCTCCCCTGGGGCCCCCCGTGGTGCAGTGGGTGGGGGGTCAGCTGAGGGTGACTCAGCGGGGCGGCCACACGTGGCGGAAGTGGTCAGCCCGGCCCCGGGGTGGACGTGGGGGTGCCCGGGGGCCCCGGCAGGAAGTGGGTCAGCTGAGCCGGCATCCGGGCCCACCCCCGACGGGGCGACCCCCCCCACCCTCGCGTGCGGCGCAGATCCCAGGCTTAGGCGGGTTCAGGCAAGGGTTAGGCCGACCTCCGCCGGCACCTGCTGAGCGCCTGCTGGATACCAGCCCTTGCTGAGCACGGGACGGGCAGCTCTGCCAGGGAGGGCAAAGGTCAGCGCTGGGTCACAGGAAACTGAGGCCGGCGGGGGCCTGGGTCGCCGGCGGGGGCCTGGGTCACCCACGGGAACTCGGGTCACTCCCACCAGGGCTGACAGACGCCACCCCCTCCTGGTCCTTAGCTGTGTTCCTGCCCCTGCAGCTCCCGCTGTCCCTGTCTGTCCGGTGCCCCCGACCCCCCACCCCCAGGCCAGCACCCCCAGTGCTGGAGGGGTGGGGTGTGCCCAGGCCTCCTGCTCTCCTGGAATCCAGACATGTCCAGGCAGGTCCCCCCTTGCAGTGACTGATGTGGGAGAGCAGGAAGGAGGGGGTGGGAAAGGGCGGGGGCGGGGGCAGTACTGGGGTTGGGATTTCTGGCTCGGACTTTGCCCCCCTACCCCCCCCAGGCCTCACGCACGCGCTGTGTCCAGAGCTGATCTCAGCCTCTCCCCCAGAACCTTGGGTTTTGAGGGATGCATAGGAGTTCTCCGGGCAGTGTGGGGCTTCCAGGCAGAGGGAACGGGGAGAACGTGAGACATCCTGAGGTCCACGGGCAGAAAGGACTTGGGGTTCAAATGCCCAGTGGAGGAGCTCGGCTTTCTCCTCGGGGGCAATGGGGTGTAAGAGGCGGGGAGGGCCCCAAGCACATCCTGGGGAGTGGGTGTGAGGGCTCAGGGTGGCGGGGCGAGTCGGGGCAGAACCCCGGGTGAGGCTGGGGGTGTCCAGCTGAGAGGGGGGCCCCAGCCGGGCCCCTCCCAGGTCCCCCCTCCAGTGAGCCCCCCCATGCCAACAGCTGCCCGCACCCCCCATCCCTGCCAGGGTCTCCAAGCTGCCTGCTCTGCTGTGACCCCCACCCAGGGCAGCTCATGAGGGCTGTGAGAGGGGGTGCGGGGCGACTGCAGGGCTGGGGGTCCCTGCACGGGGAGCCTGGCGTCCCTGGGGTCTCCTGCTCTTCCAGCCCCGGCACCCCTGCATCCCCTGCTGGCCCCGCACCCCTCTCCATCCCCCTCCACCCCCAGGATGTGCCCAGCGTGTGCTGGAGGTGGGGTCCCGGGGCCCCAGGCTAACACCCCTCCCTGACCGGCTCCCTCAGAAGCAGATGGGTCTTGGCAGGGGCCCCGAGGGATGTTCAGGCAGCTGTGGGAGCAAAGGGGGTGCCTGGGCAGCCAGGAGGGCTCCCTGGAGGAGGGGGTCATTTAACTGCATTTATTAAGCACCGACTGTGCACCCAAGGTAAGACTGTAAAAGCAGAATCTCACTGAGTTTTCACAAATCCAATGGCTGATGGCGGTGGGGGCACCCCCAGCAGCGTCCCCCAATTGGCTCTCCCACCCCCATGCAAACACCTGGGTCCTGGGGGGGGCGTCAGAAAGGCTGCCCCCCTCCCCAGGACAAGCCACTTTCCTGGTTTCAGGGGTTCTCCCTGCAGGCCCTCAGCCCTGGGGTTCACCCCACATGGGGACGGCCTGAGGGCCCCCCCATCTGCTCGGGCTCCCCATCAGTTTCTCGCCCCTCAGGGCCGTGGGTGCTGGCCTAAGTGGGGGCCCTGCACAGCCTGGGGGTCCCCGACCACTCCCAGCGCCCCCCTCTGCTGGGTGAGCCTCCACAGGTGGAGAACGGGGGCCTGGGGCAAGCAGGGGGCTCCGGGCACCGACCCCCAGGCCCCTCTGCACCCCACGGCCGCCACTTGCCTGGCATCCGGTGCACCCCGAGGA
>PVKY010000493.1:0-47782 GCA_004027775.1 Bradypus variegatus
CGGAACCAGGACACTTGTCACTGATTTGCCATCCAGAACTTGTCCTGCATATAGAAACAGCTTGCAGGGCAGCTAGAACACTGTTAAAATAATAAAATCCCCAACTGCCTAGGGAAAAGGATTATTGGCTTTAGGTACAGCACAGCACCAGGGACTGGAAGGAAAGACTACTTCCTAGGGGAAAAGGCACATTTGGATCCATGTGAGCAAGTAAATTCCAAAGGCCTCATACATATGACCAGAACAAGGCGCATGCTTGAAAAAGACCCAGAGGGCCCTATGCTTTCACCTCAGGCTGTTCTTTAGACTCATGATTAGGCTGGCTATGTGCTGAAGGAAATCACTGACACAGTCCAATCTGCAAGGGCTGGAAAAGGTGTTTCTTTTTTCTTTTGTTAGCTCCTGGAATTCCAAGAAGTCTCCATCATAAGAAATTTTTATCATAACACCAGCTGTATATGAGCTAAAAGAACAGACATCTCAGTGACTAACAGTCCAGAAATGACACGTTAGAGTCTTAAAATGCCCAGTGTGCAACAAAAGATGACAAGGCTTACAAAGAAACAGGAAAGAATGGCCTGTGCAAAGGAGCAAGATGAAGTGTTAGAAACCAGTGATAAAAACCAGACACAGGACAGCAAAGACTTTTAAAAAATGAACTTAAGATGGCTGCATAGAGAGGAGTGGAAACTAGTTAGTCCCCCTGGAACAACTAATAAACAACCAGGAACAACTACTAAATAATCTGGAATAACTGTGGGGGACAAACGTGACCAGCCACTCATCATACACCAACTTGAATTGGGAGGAATGCCCAAGATTGCAGCATAAAACCTGTAAGTAAAAACTGCGGATCCAAGCCAGGAGCCCCCTCCCTCCACGGCCTGAGGTGCAAAGCCTCATGGTGCTAGAGAGCAGCTCTCTCTGAGCGAGTGAATACAGCTCAGCTGAGCTCCAAGTGTGGTTTTAATTAACAAATGTGGACGAGCCAGAGGGTGGCTGCAGACTGGCCCTGAAGGGGGATTTCTGTCCCTGTTTTGGCTCAGTGAAGAAAGCCTCAGCCATTTTCAGTTCTCAGCACTCTGACCCAGACAAGGGTGGAGATAGCACAGGCAGAGACAGACAATTCAAATGCTAATAACCGCTCCCTAGGGAGTGCATCTTCTCTAAGAGGAAGGGGTGGGGCCCAGCTCTACTACCCACCTTCCATTCAGAACCAGACCCCCAAAGCCCAGGGGAAAACAGCCACAGGCCACACCTCCTTACTGCAGTCTGGAGTTACAGGCTAACAGGCACCACCTGCTGCACAGAATACACACTGACCTGAGGCCTCACAGGGTGTACCAATTTTCTAAGACACATGCTCAGGGAAACCGGATACTGAATATTTCTTCCTTCTGGGACCTCAGTCCATTTTCGTCTGGGAAAACCTGACTGGGGCAACCAAGGAAACCAGATGCCCAGAAAAAAAAAAAACAAAACTACAACCTACACTAAGAAAAACAAAGTTATGGCCCAGTCAAAAGAACAAACTTACACTTCAACTGAGATACAAGAATTTAAACAACTGTGCCAGTTTGGATGTATTATGTCCCCCAAAATGCCATTATCTTTGAAGCAGTCTTCTGTGGGCAGGAAACGTATTGGTCTTGATTGGGTTGGAGACTTTTGATTGGATGTTTCCATGGCGATGTGATCACTCAGCTGCAGGTGAGATCTTTCACTGGATAATTTCCATGGAGGTGTGGCCCTGCCCACTGAGCATGGGGCTTGATTACTTCACTGGAGCACTATATAAGCTCAGACAGAAGGGGTGAGCTTGTTAAAGCCAAGAGGGACACTTTGAAGAATGCACATAAGCTGAGACAGGAGCTGCGGATGAGAGACAGTTTGAAGATGGCCGTTGAAAGCAGACTCTTGTTCCAGAGAAGCTAAGAGAGGACAAACACTCCAAGAGCAACTGAGAGTGACATTTTGAAGAGGAGCTGTGGCCTAGAGAGGAACGTCCAGGGAGAAAGCCATTCTGAAACCAGAATTTGGAGCAGAGGCCAGCCACGTGCCTTCCCAGCTAACAGAGGTTTTCCAGACACCATTGGCCATCCTCCAGTGAAGGTACCCTTTGTTGATGGACACTTTATGGCCTTAAGACTGTAACTCTGTAACCAAGTAAACTCCCTTTTATAAAAACCAATCCATTTCTGATGTTTTGCATTCTGGCAGCATTAGCAAACTAGAACAACTAATACTAAATCAATTCAAAAAGTTTAGGGAAGATATGGCAAAAGAGATGAAGCATATAATGAAAACACTGGGCATACATAAGGTAGAAACTGAAAGTTCAAAAAACCAACTGGCAGAATCTATGGAAATGAAAGGCACAAAACAAGAGATGAAAGACACAATGGAAACATACAACAGCAGGTGTCAAGAGGAAGAAGACAACACTCAGGAACTGGAGAACAAGGCACCTGAAAGCCTACACACAAAAGAACAAACAGAGAAAAGAATGGGAAAATATGAGCAATGTCTCCAGGAACTTAAGGACAAAATGAAATGCAGGAATGTACATGTCATTGGTGTCCCAGAAGGAGAAGAGAAGGGAAAAGAGGCGGAAGCAATAATAGAGGAAATAATCAATGAAAATTTCCCATCTCTTATGAAAGACATAAAAGTACAGACCCAAGAAGCGCAGCCTACCCCAAAGAGAATAGATCTGAATAAGTCTGTGCCAAGACACTTAATAATCAGATTATCAAACATCAAAGATAAAGAGAGAATCCTGAAAGCAGCAATAGAAAAGTGATCCATCACACACAAAGGAAGCTTGATAAGACTATGTGTGGATTTCTCAGTAGAAACCATGGAGGCAAGAAGGAAGTGGTGTAATATATTCAAGACACTGAAAGAGAAAAACCACCAATCAAGAATCCTACACCTGGCAAAACTATCCTTCAAATATGAGGGACAGCTTAAAATATTCTCTGACAGACAATGACTGAGTTTGTGAACAAGATACCTGCTCTACAGGAAACACTAAAGCAAGCACTGCAGACAGAAAGGAAAAGACAGGAGCAAGAGGTTTAGAACACAATTTTGGGAGATACTAGCACAGCAATGTAAGTACACTGAACAAAGATGATTGTGAGTATGGTTGCAAGAGGAAGGTTAGGACTATGTGGGACACCCAAATGAAAGACAAAAGATAAAGACTGGGACTGTGTAACTCAGCAAAATTTAGGGTGCTCAACGATTATGATAAAAGGTACAAATATGTTTTTACATAAAGTAGAACAAATGAATGTCAACATTGCAAGGTGTTAAAAATAGGGGAGGATTGGGGGGGAAATACAATCAATGCAAACTAGAGACTATAATCAAAATGATGTTAAATATGCTCAAAGCGCTAAAGGAAAACATGGAGAAAGAAATAAAGGAAATCAGGAAACAGAAAGATAAACAAAAAGAGAATTTCAATAAAACAATAGAAATCATTAAAAAAAAAAGGAACCAAACAGAAATACAGAAATACTGGGGCTGATAACCACAATAACTGAAATAAAATTTTAAAAATTCCCTAAAGGGATTCAACAGCAGATTGGAGCTGGGAGAAGAATCAGTGAACCTGAAGCTAAGACAACTGAAAGTATTCAGTCTGAGGAGGAAAAAGAAACAAGAAATGAAGAAAAGTGGAGAAAGTGTAAGAGGCATAAGGAATAACATCAAGTATATCCAATATACTCATTATGGAAGTCCCAGAAGGAGGAGGAGGAGAGAAAGGGGCAGAAACGATACTCAAAAAAATAATGGCTGAAAACTTCCCAAATTTAACCTAAGACAAGAACGTACATATCCAAAAAGCTCAAGAAAAGCCAAAAAGTTTAAACTCAGAGACCCACACCAAGATACATTATAGTCAAACTGCAGAAAGACAAAAGAGAATCCTGAAAGCTGCGAGAAAAAGTCACACAACATGACCAAAGGAGTCTGAATAAGATTCAGTGTTGATTTCATCAGGAACCATGGAGGCAAGAAGGCAGTGGGATGGCATTTAAACTGCTGAAAGGGAAAAAATGCCAACCAAGAGTTCTATGTCTGGCAAACTGTCTTTCAAACCAAAGGAGGAATTGAGACATTCCCAGATAAACAAAAGCTAAAAGAGCTCACCACCATTAGACTGACCCTACAAGAAACACCACAGGGAATTCAAGTTAGAAGGAGAGAACAATAGCTGATAGACAGAAGCCACATGAAGAAATAAAAATCTCCAGAAGATGTAATTACATGGGTAAATATAAATGCCAGTAGTATTATATTCTTGGTTTGTAACTCCACTTTTTACCTCTTATGGGATCTAAAATGCAAATGCATAAAAAGTAATGATAAATCTATGGTTTTTGACATGCGGCATATAAAGATGTAATTTGTAACAAGAACAACATAAAAGTGTAGGGACTGAAGGGTATAGGAATATAGTTTTTGGGTGCTATTGTAGTTAAGTTGGCATCAAACCAAATTGTTACATATTTAGGATGTTATATTTAAGCCCCACGGTAGCCACAAAGAAAAAATGCAACAAATATACACCAATGGAAATGAAAGGGACTCGAAATTGTTCACTACAAAAGGCTGAATAAACACAAAATAGGCAGCAATGGAAAAATTGAGGGAAAAGTTATACGAACGTGTTAAAAAAAAACAAACAGCAAAACGGCAAAAATGAACCCTGCAATATGAATAGTTACTTTTAACATAAATGGGATATACTTGCCAGCCAAAACGCAGATTGGCAGAATAGATTTAAAACAAACAAACAAACAAAAACATGATCCAACTAGACAACTTAAATTCAAAGATATTAAATTTAAAGACAAGAGTGGGTTTGCAGTATTCTTCATTGTGGTTACACAAATCTACATGTGATAAAACTGCACTGAGGATAAACCTGGTGAAATCTGAGTAA
This sequence comes from Bradypus variegatus, assembly GCA_004027775.1. Taxonomy (NCBI): domain Eukaryota; kingdom Metazoa; phylum Chordata; class Mammalia; order Pilosa; family Bradypodidae; genus Bradypus; species Bradypus variegatus. The sequence continues at coordinate 4,961 of PVKY010000493.1, forward strand.
GTTCTGTGGATTGTACACTGTCAGTTTTCTGGTTGTGATCTGCACTGTCATTATGCAAGATGTTACCTTGGGGAACCTAGGTGAAGGGCTTTTTATGCGGCTCCCTGCAAATCTATAACTACTTCCAAATAATAAGGAAAGAAAAAAAGGAGCTGCCCCTGGGAAGTGGGAATCCCTGGTGGGGAGAAGGGAGCAGTAGATGGGAATTTTTCATTCTAAGCCTTTTAACCATGTACATGTACTATTCTGATTTTTTAAATCTTCAGTAGACCAGGTAATCGGCACTGTCCTGTCCGACAAGGACTGAGCACTGCCCACTCGCCCCGACTATGAGGCCACAGGTCTCAGCAATGGGCACGTTCGGTGCAATTGTGGGACAGAGACAGTGGCAGCTACTCTTTCCAGATGCCTGGCTGCTGGGGAAGGAGTGAACACACAACTGGACAGAAGGAAAGGTTGTGAGGAGTTTCAGTTTCTTTTAAATGGGGAGAAAGACTGCAGAGAAATCACCTGGGTATTGAGGTAGGTGAGTTCTGGAGTGGGAGGGAATTCCAGGTTCAGTGGCATCGGAATTGGACTGGAGGAGGTGTGGACAGATGGAGGGAGGGGGCAGGTACAGGCTGGGTCCATGAACCAGGCAGGGAGGCAACACAGCCCAAAGGACCTGCAGAACAGGCTGGCCAGAAGTGCTGCAAGGCAGAAGGCTGGGGTCAGGGTGCCAGTGAAGGAGTCTGTTGCTGGGCCAGGGCACGGCCAGGAGAACGGCACAGACGAGGGAGACTGAAGTGTCCAGATGATGGGGTGAGAGCTCCGCTAAGCCCGGGACAGGGCCAGCTCTGAGCTCCAGCTGCACGAGGACCAGCGCTTTCACACTGACGAAAAGCCACCCTCCTGAGGGCTCCTCCCTTCGACTCGCTAATAGGGAAATATCCTGAAGGGGTCTGGGTAAGGTGAGGGCTGTAAGGCCAGATGTTGGGTTCCAGAGACAACGCCATCCCACCTCCCCATTCTCCCCAGATGGGGAAGCCCAAGCCCAGGACAAGTCAGGGCCACGTGGGACCCATTTCAGCAACCCCTACAGACCAGGTGCTCTTCCTACCTGTTCCAGTTTGCTAGTGCTGCCATTATGCAAACTACCAGAAATGAGGTGGCTTTTGTAAAGGGGGGGTTATTATGTTACAAAGTTATAGTCTGGAGGCCATAAGTGTCCAAGGTAATGCATCAACAATAGGGTACCTTCACTGAAAAACACCAATGGTGTCCGGAAAACCTGTCAGCTGGAAAGGCACATGGCTGGCATCTGCTCCAAAGTTCTGTTTTCAAAGTGGCTTTCTCCCAGGACATTTCTCTCTAGGTGTCTGGGGGTGTTCTCTTTGTTTCTCAGGGCAAACTCTGGGCTTGAGCATCTCCAAAGCGTCAGCAAAAGTCTGCTTTCAATGGCCATCTCCAAAATGTCTCTCTAAGCTGCAGCCCCGAGCTCCTTCTGTCTGAGCTCTTATAGGACTCCAGTAAACTAATCAAGGCCCACAGTGAATGGGTGGGGCCACACCTCCATGGAAATAATCTAATCAAAGGTATAACCCACAGTTGGGTGGGTCACTTCTCCATGGAAACAACCCAATCCAAATATCCTACAAATTGGATTAAAAAACGTCTTTTGGAGGGACATAATATATCCAAACCAGCACACAATCCCCACACCCCAGGGCTGCAGGCTTTGTCCACTTGTTGCACACCTCTGTAGGAAAAGGAGCCCTCGAGGATACGGACCTGAGAGGACCTGGGATATGGACAAGGCTGTCTGCAGAGCAGGTTTTGCAAGCTCACAGCGTAGGCCTTTGGGCTGGGTAGCTCCCTCCTACTGAACAGCAGTTCTGGGCTTCTATCCACCGGGTCAGTTGCCAGATAAAATACAGGATGCCCAGCTGAATTTGAATTCCAGGTAAACAGAGATCAGTATTTCATTGAGCCTGCATCCAGATCTTGCACAGGACATACCCTACAAAATTATTTGTTTTCTCTGAAATTTGGCTGGGCACCGTGTATTTTTATTTGCCACCTCCCTGGGGGCTGATTTCTCCCCATTGAGAAGGGAGCACGGTCAGGCAGTACCGGGAGCCACCACAAGGTGGCACTGCTGCTGCGGGCTTCTAATAGGCTTTCTGGCAGCCCAGGAAAGGAGAAACAAAAGACAGAAATAAATGGCAAGTTCTGGGATCCAAGGCTCCCCGCTCCCCACTGTCCCCAAAGCATGTCCCATTGCGTACACCATCCCCTCCCTCCTCCACCTATGTTCTCCCCTCCTTCCAAGCACCCTCCTCCAGGAAAATTTCCCAGGTGGGCTCTGCCTGCAAAGCAGGTCCAGCACCTGCTGCCCAGGCTGTCCATCCTACACACAGAGGTAGGGACAGCAGCTGAACAGCGCCCCACTCCACTGCGGCCGGAGGCGGGGACAACGACCCCGGAGGCACGATCCCAGGCCCGGGTGAGCCAGAAGGGTCGCCTGGGGGGCAGCAGATCCTTCGCAGGTAGAAGACTCCCAGGTCAAGTCCTGAGGCTAAGCAGGAATGCGTCCAGGGAACCGCAGACACGAAGGCACAGAGGCTTACCTGGGCCTGGAGCTACAGCCCCGCACGGCTGGCTGGGGAGGAAGGGTGCTGCTGGGAGTGAGGGGAACGGTCCCAAGTCCCAGGCCAAGGATCTTGCTTAGACCCCTTCTGAAAGCACTGGGAGGCCTGCTGCAGGGTTTTTAAACAGTCATATCAGACTGGAGTTTTTAAAAAGCTGTTCTGGCAAACCAGTCTTCTGGGTCAATACGGGAAACTGAGAACATGTGCCTGAATGTCATGATGACAGTGAGTGGATTTAAAAGATACAAACCCACAAGAATCAGCAGACAAAACACCTTGACACATCTTGGGAAGACAGAAAGCAGATGACTTGATAGTGGAGGTCTACAGTGGATCCTGCAGACACCATTTTAGTGAAGTATGCCAGAAACGAAAAGACAAACATTATAATGCCTCACCAATATGGACTAAGTACAATGTGTAAACTCAGAATTTTAGAGCACAGCTTATTGGGGGAAGGCTTATTGTAATGGTCCCCAGATTATAAGTTCTTACAGCAGCCACATCTATTCCTGAGTTGTAATGGTTATCTGTAAATCCTGAGATGCTGAGTTCCTTTTGTATAACCTGGTCAGTCTGGAACATTGGGTATCTGTGTGACACCTGAGACTCAGAGCTAGAGCTTTGCAGCTGTGAATGTCAGTATTAGCACATACAGCAACTGTTAAAAAAAAAAAGCTGAAAAAGAGTACAGACTTCAATTGGAGTCAAGAATGAAGCAGATCTGGTTAGGACTTGAGCAAATCAGGCCAAAGGATAAAGATCGATACTGTGTTTTAAAACTTCAATTCTGTGTGAGACCAAGGGAAGAGATGTTTATCTGGTGCAGGATATATACCTTCTACGGCACAGTAAATAATTTAACTTGCATGGTCATTTTTTTCAAACACCATAATTACAAAGAACTTTGAATAGGAAGTGAGATCTGCTGGTTTATGCAGGTTAGTGTGAAATAGTGACACATCCCAAAGTAACTTGGGCAGAGAATAAAAATATATTTGCAGGGCTCCCCTGAGGAGCTGGGGGGAAATGCAGAAATGTTGGACTTCCCCACCTGGGTTACTGCTGATGTTCTCACAAACACTGGGGACTGACAATCTGGTATGCTGAGACCTCTATCTTGGGGCTAGCCCCTATGAAGCTTGTTACTGCAAAGGAGAGGCTAAACATGCATATAATTGTGCCTAAGAGTCTCCCCCTGAGTACCTCTTTGTTGCTCTGATGTGGCCCTCTCTCTCTTTCTAAATGAGCCACCTCAGCAGGTGAACTCACTGCCCTCCCCGCTATGTGGGACCCAACTCCCAGGGGTGTAAATCTCCCTGGCAACATGGGATATGACTCCCAGGGATGAATCTGGACCTGGCATCGTGGGATTGAGAGTATCTTCTTGACCAAAGGGGAGATGCAAAATGGGATGAAATAGTTTCAGTGGCTGAGAGATTTCAAATGGAGTCAAGAGGTCACTCTGGTGGACATTCTCATGCACTATATAGATAACGCCTCTTAGGTTTTAATATATTGGAATAGCCAGAAGTAAATACCTGAAACTACTAAACTCCAACCCAGTAGCCCTGACTCTGGAAGACATTTGTATAACAATGTAGCTTATAAGGGGTGACAGTGTGATTGTGAAAATCTTGTGGATCACACTCCCTTTACCCCATCTATGGATGGATGAGTAGAAAAATGGGGACAAAAACTAAATGAAAAATAGGATGGGATGGGGGGCTGATTTGGGTGTTCTTTTTTACCTTTATTTTTCATGTTATTTTTTGTTCTTTCTGGTGTAAAAAGAATGTTCAAAAATTGATTGGGATGATGAATGTGCAACTATATGATGGCACTGTGAACAGTTGATTGCTCACCATGGATGACTGTATGGTATGTGACTTTATCTCAATAAAACTGAATTTAAAAAAAAAAACAGTGGAGGTCTACAGAATGCAGCAAAAAACAAATTTTTCCTCGAGTCCCAAAATCTTTGGAAAACAGGGCAAGATGTGGGTTAAAAATAGGGGGACAACTCACACATCTATGGCCAATTGATTTTCGACAAAGGTACCAGGTCCACTCAACAGGAAAAGAATAGTCTCTTCAACAAATGGTCCTGGGAAACTGGATCTCCATATAGAAAAGAATGAAATTAGACCCCTACCAGATATTATATACAAAATTAACTCAAAATGGATCAAGGGCATGAGTAGAAGAGCTAAAACTATAAAATTCTTAGAAAAAGACACAGGAGAAACTCTTCAGGACCTCACATTAAGCAATGATTCTTAGATATGACACCAAAAGCACAAGCAACAAAAGAAAAAATAAAGTGGACTTCATCAGAATTTAAAACTTTGGTACATCAAAGGACATGATCAAGAAAGTGAAAAGAGAACCTACAGAATGGGAGAAAATATTTGGAAACCATGTATCTGAAAAGGGTTTAATATTCAAAACATATTTTAAAAATGCTACAACTCAACAATGAAAAGACAAACAACCCAATTTGAAAAAATGGGCAAAAAACTTGAATAGACATTTCTCCACAAATAGATATAGAAATGGGCAATAAGCACATGAAAAGATGCTCAACATCAGTAGCCATTAGGTAAAGGCAAATCAAAACCAGAATAAAATACCACTTCACACCCACTAGGATGACTATTATTTAAAAAATGGAAAATAACAACTGTTGGAGAAGATGCAGAGAAATAGGAACCCTTGTACATTGTTGGTGGGAATGAAAAATGGTGCAGCTGCTGTGGAAAATAGCTTGGCAGTTCTTCAGGAACTTCAGGAAGTTAAGAATAGAATTACCCATATAACCTGGCAATTCCTCTTCTAGTCGAAAACAAGGGCTCAAACAGGTATTTGCACGCCAATGCTCATAACAGCATTATTCACAATTGCCAAAAGATAGAAGCAGCCCAAGTGTCCATCAATGGAAGAACGGATAAACAAAATGTGGCAAATACATGCAATGGAATATTATTCAGCCCCAACATGTGACACCATGGATGAACCTGGAAGACATCCTGTTGAGTGAAATAAGCCAGACACAGAAGGACAACTATTGTATGATCTCACTGATATGAAATACCTAGAATAAGCAAATCCATGGGAAAAGAAAGCAAATTAGTGATTGCCAGGGGCTAGGGGAAGAGGGAATGGGAGTTGATGCTTAATGGGTTTTGTTAATGGGTGGTGGTGATGGTAGCACCATATTGTGAATGCAATTAATGTCGCTGAACTATACACACGAAAATGGTTAAAAGGGAAAATCCTGTTATATGTATGTCACTGTGTCAGTTTGTGTATATTTTGTCCTCCTGAAAAAGTCATATTATTTGATGCAATCTTATGGGGGCAGATTGATTAATCTTTTTGATCAGGTTGTGACTTCTTGATTGGATATCTCCACGGAGATGTGACCCACCCAACTGTGGATCACAACTTTGATTAGATTATTTCCATGGAGGCGTGGCCCCACCCATTCAGGGTGGGTCTTGATTTAATCACTGGAGATCTATAAAAGAGCTCACAAATAGAAGGTGCTCAGAGCAGCTGAGAGTGACATTTTGGAGAGCAGCTCAGAGAGACATTTTAGAGACAACCGCTAAAAGCAGACTTTTGCTGACACTTTGGAGATGCTAGCCCAAAATTTGCACTGGAGAAGCTAAGAGAGGACAAAACGCCCCAAGAGCAACATTTTGAAGAAACATAGGAGCTGAGAGAGGAGCTGGAACACAATCTGGGATCAGCAGACTAGCTACCCGCCTTCCCATCTAACAGAGGTTTTCCAGATGCCATTGGCCTTCCTTCGATGAAGGTATACTTCTGTTGATGCCTTAATTTGGACATTTTCATGGCCTTCAGACTATAAATTTGTAACCAAATAAACCCCCTTTATATAAGCCAATCCATTTCTGGTATTTTGCATAATAGCAGCATTAACAAACTAGAACAGTCACCAAGTAATTCAAGAAAAAAAAATGGAGGGGGATGACTGAAGTCTGAATAGGAGAAGTTAGATCCTGAGGCAGATTGCAAAAATGGCCCCAATTCTTCACCGCCCCCCAGCATCATGTAATTTGCTAAGTCCCACCCCACTCCCCAACTCAGGCTCAGCCTCGGGACCTCCTGGGGTCAACAGGCTGCCAGCAAACGCACCAAATGCAGGGCATGGAGACTTGACAAGTGCTGGCACGTTTTCTTTTCTCACTCCTGCTCCTCTGTCTCGGCCACAAGCACACGCCCAGGGCAGCCACGTGGAGGTGGGGAAGCACAACCAGACCCCAGCAGCCCCAGCCTCCTGGCCAAAGCCATGCTAGGTCGGTCAGCAGCTGGCTGAGCCCAGATCCAATAGTGAGCGAGCCTGGCCAAGGCCAGCTGCGTTCTGCAAACTTGTGCACTAAATAGGTGTGCCACTGAGGTCTGAGGCTGTGTGCTACCCAGCAAGGCTGCAGAGATGGAGAACCGATACAGGCAGAACATCACACTGGCAGGTGGCATCCCCCATCCCCACCCTTGGGTGCCAGATGAGGATACCAGGTGTGGAAGAGGGAGGCTGTGAGAACCTCCGCTGAAAACTAATGGATGTCATGAAATTGCCTGGTCAGTGGGAGATGTGTGTCCTACTTTGCAGAAAGCTGGCAGCCAGGTATATCTCTGGAGAACCTAAGCTGCCCCCAGAGAAAGATCTACCCACACAGCTGCTTTAGCCATTTTCCCACAGTGAGTTCCTCCAGCCACTTCCCACCCATGACCCGGAACCTTCCATCATCCCTTTTGAGCAGCCAAGCATTTGAGAAATGCCTGCAACACGAGACTGAGATTAACACCAACCAATAAGGGAACCCAGAGGAGGCAAACCCATCATGGGAATGAGAAAACACTTCAGAAAAAGACTACAGCCTCATCAGAGAGAAAAGACTGCATGCAGGAAACAAAACAGGATGCTTTGAGGAAGCAACACCAAAGGATGTGAAAGTGCTCTTAGTAACTGCAAGCAGTGGGGTTGAAATTAAAACTTCCAGAAAGAGAAGCAGACAAAATGCCAGGCAGAAATGACAACAGAGAAGCCAGGAATGCACAGGGGCTTCCAGGGACAGACGGCCCATGATACCTCTTCACAACCTTGCTTTCTCCCCGAAGGAGCTGCCCAAAAGAGCACAAAGTGGTAAGACCATAAATGAGTTACGAACAGCAACCCAACACTGGAAAGGAGTATAACCTCAGGAAGTGAAGTTCAAAAATTGTCAGATGAGAAAAGAAACATCTGGAGCAGAGCAGAATGGACAGGAGAGCTCAGCTCCAAAGCCCACCCCACACGACCAGAGCAAAAAAAAAAACAACTGCTGTCCAATTCAGCAGGAAAAGAGTCTCCCCAACAAATGAGAGCAAACCTCTTTCTCTGGAAAGAGCCACCCAAGATGACAAGAACCACTGGCCCAGCATCTATGCAAAGATATTCCAGATAAGATGAAAAGGTAGGAAAAGAAAAGAAGAAGAAAAAAAAAAACCTCAAGAAACAGAAGGAAATCCTTTACACCACAGAACAGCTTACAGGAATATGAATTTGACAGAACAGGAGCTCAAAGGCAAAAAAGATGTAACAGGACGATGCAAACATAAGAAAGCAAATTGGGGGACCAAAGCAACATCATTACAAAGTTAAAAAATACACTAAAAGCAAATGATCAGAATAAATGGTACTGAAAATTACAGCTATAAAGGCTTAAGATTACCAAAGACTGTAAATTTTTTAAAGATAAAGAAAGTAAAGCAATTAAAAGGTATTAAATATAAGACAGACCATCATGATGTTCTCCCCGGAAACAGGGAGCACCCAGAGACCTAAGCAGGAGTCTGCACACATTTTAGCTCCACAGTAAGTATCTTAGGCTTGAAGGCCATATGGTTTCTATCATCACTACTTATCTCTCTATGGCAAAAGTAGCCATAGACAATACGTAAACAAATAGAGTGCTCCAACAAAACTTTATTTATGAAAACAGGGAACTGGCCCGTGGGCCATATGTTGCTGACACCTCCTGTAGATTCCTAGAGCCCACTAAGTGCCCAGCAATATATGATAAAAGACCCCAAATAAGAAGCAGATCATCTTGACATTTCAAGCAGTCAGGGATAAAGAAAAGCTTCAGACAGATCTGGTTAAGACTGGGGCAAACCAGGCCAAAAGGTAAAGGTCGAAACTGACTGTTTTAAAACTTCAACTTCCATGTGAGATCAAGGGAAGAGATGTCTATTTGGTGCAGGATCTACATTTTCTAAACAGTATAACTCTACAGTCGGTTTGTTCAAACACCACAATTACATGGAACTTTGAATAGGAAGTGAGATATGGTAGGTAGTATAGGTTAGAGTGATATAGTGACATATCCCAAAGTAATTAAGGCAGAGAATAAAAATTCTGAGAGCTGGGGGAAAGTGCGGAAGTGTTGGACTTCCTCACCTGGACTGGTGTTGACGTTGTCACAAACACTGGGACTGGCGGTTTGATGTGCTGAGCCCTCGATCATGGGACTTGCCCTTACGAAGCTCGTTACTGCAAAGGAGAAGCTAAACTTGCACGTAATTGTGCCTAAGGGTCTCCCCCTGAGTACCTCTTCATTGCTCAGATGTGGCCCCCTCTCTCCCTCTCTCTTTCTAAATGAGCCACCTCAGCAGGTGAACTCACTGCCCTCCCCGCTATGTGGGACCCAACTCCCAGGGGTGTAAATCTCCCTGGCAACATGGGATATGACTCCCAGGGATGAATCTGGACCCGGCATTGTGGGATTGAGAATATCTTCTTGACCAAAAGGGGGACGCAAAATGAGACAAAATAGTTTCAGTGGCTGAGAGATTTCAAATGGAGTCAAGAGGTCACTCTGGTGGACATTCTTATGCACTATATAGATAACACCTCTTAGGTTTTAATGTATTGGAAAGGCTAGAAGTAAATACCTGGAACTATCAAACTTCAACCCAGTAGTCCTGACTCTGGAAGACGTTTGTATAACAATGTAGATTATAAGGGGTGACAGTATGATTTTGAAAACCTGTGAATCACACTCCCTTTATCTAATGTATGGATGGATGAGTAGAAAAATGGGGACAAAAACTAAATGAAAAATAGGGTGGGATGGGGGGATGATTTGGGTGTTCTTTTTTCACTTTTATTTTTTATTCTTATTCTTTATGATATAAGGAAAATGTTCAGAAATAGACTGTGGTGATAAATGCACAACTAAATAATTGTACTGTGAACAGTTGATTGTATACCTTGGATAATTGTATGGTATGTGAATATATTTCAATAAAACTGAATTTAATTTAAAAAAAAAGCTTCAGAAAAAAACACAGTTCACACACAAAAAATGGAAAAAGAATGGCATCAGACTTCTCAACAGAAAAACTAGCAGCAAGAAAACAATGAAGTCATGCCTTCCAATTTTCCAGGGACAATTTTCAACCTGGAATTTTATCCCCAAACTACCAAATAAAACCATCTGCGGACACAGTGGTCAAAAAATTCCCCTCATATGTCTCATTTCTCAGGAAGCTGCTAAAAAAGAATGTACTCTTCCAAACAAAGGAATAAATTGAGAAAGATGAAGACAAAGATTCCAAGAAACCAAATCCACATAGTAAAGGGAAATAGGAGTTTCCAGGCTGGAGACGAAGGGATTCTTGGACAGACAGGTGTGCAGCAGGCCTAGAGAGAAAAGAGTCCAGATTAGAGAGGGAAAGCTTGAAGAAAAAGCAGAACCGGTGGATTATCGACCACAACCAACAGCCTGGAGAGACATGAGATGTGGAGGAAACAGTTCTAAGACAACAAGCCAAATGAAAACTGGAACTTGTATAACAAATGCTCAATTAAGACCTCCTACTTGCCTTAACAGAGAGCACTCCTATGTCAAATTAATGTCAACACCGACGGACACAACCAAACACGGACATAACTAAACATGGGAATATCTGGGGAGAGGAAGAGGAAAATAAGAGAAACCTATAGAACTGCATGAGGCAAAGAGGGAACCCTAATGTAAATTCGGGTTATAGTTACTTATGCAATTACAATATTGTTTCATCGGTTGCAACAAAGGAACCACACTAATGAAAAATGTTAATAATAAGGAGGACTGTACGGGTGGTGCACATGGGAAAACTCTGTACTTTCTGCACGATATTTCTGCAAACCTTCAAAGGCGCATAAAAAAAATACATAAAATTTAATTTAATTTAAAAAGTGGCACAAACGTCACACAGAATCACGACGGTGCACGCCGAAGTCGGGCAGGTGCGGTAGCTCGGAGGGTCCTGTCTTCGGGACACCAAGTGCAGGGGCGCGTCTGCAGCGCTGGCGCCCGACCGGGCCCTTTCGCGGCCTCGCGTCACCTGCCCGCCGCCGCCCGCGCTCACCTGTACAGGATGACGTCATAGAGCGTCCGGCCCTGGACATTGAGGAAGTGGGCGTAGCCCGCGCGCGCAGAGGGCGGGGCCGTTTCGGCCCCAGGACCCGGAAGCGGCAGCTCATTGGTCACCAGCCCCAAGAGAAAAGGCGCCGAGTCCGGGCCGCGCACGCGTACGACGGCGCGGTCGCTGAGTGGGAAGCAGGCCCAGCCCGCGCCGTGGGCGCTGTCGTCGCCATGACGGTTGGAGTCATGAGCTAGGCGGCGCCTTGAGGCCGCGCGCAGTCGCCAGCCCCAGGCCGGGCCGCTGCGGCCCGGAGCTAGGCCCCGGAGCAGCACCGCGGCTGCCATCTTGGGCAGTAGTGAGGGCGGCCGGGAATGGATGGCACGAGGGGCCCTTGGAGCCAGACCACAGCGACCCCTAGCGGCGACCGCCGGGTAGCGGGGCGGGGCCTCAGTTTGTCAATCAATCCGCCCACGGGGCGGGGCCGTCAGCTCCGCAGGTTTTCCCTGTCGTCCGCTCCTTAACCAATGTCAGGTCTCAGGTCGGTCAGAGCCGTCGCTTCTTGACCTCCCTGTCCTTGAAGCTTTCCGGTCAGCATGCAAACCTGCATTTATGAGCTCCATCTTAGAACATCTTCTTTGCACCCTGACTCCATCAGCTACTGCCCTTAATTTTTGGCTCCCCTTTTAAGCTCAACACTTCGAGCATCTGTGCTGCCTGCTGCCTGTTTCTAATTTTGTCTTCCCATTCTTTTGTTACCAGACCAAGGCGGTGGATTCTTTTGCCTCAATGTGCTCAAATGACCAATTACTGAGACCCCGGGGTTTCAAAGAGAGGAAGAGTTTATTGCTAGGCATGAAGCAGGAGAGCAAATGGCCTATCAGTCCAAAATCTGTCTCCCCGAACTGCAGTAATTCAGATAGTTTCACAGTTTTAAAAGATGGACAGGTTTTAGGATAATGAATACAATGGCCCCAGATGATATACTTAGAGGTGATCTAATTATTGAGCATGCACAGATTGATTACATGCTCAGTCACAGAATGTATGTAAGAAAATGGCCTTAATATGATTATGGGCGTGATTTTTAGTATTATAATAAAGTGTAGGTGACTTGTAGGTTAAAGTCTAAGCTACTGTGCATGTCAGGCAGGCCCATTTTGGTTAGATCCAGCTTCTGTTATCAAGATAACTTTGGACTTGGGGTGGGTTAGTTCTGGTCTGACCCAAGGCCTTTTATTAATAAACATTAGGGGTTGTCTTTAGTAATCATAAGACTTTAAAGTCGAAAAACTGGATAAATTGGTACAAGTGAATGTTACAAGGTTTTTACAATCACAAGGGCACAAGATAAAGGCTATAAAATCATTATCAGAGATCAGGGCAGCTGGATTACAGTTTAGGTTTCAGGTATTTCCCTCTGTCTACTCTAATATACCAGGAAGTAAAAAAGGGATATCTATATGATGATTCAGTAGTCGTAACCAGTCCTTAAATCCTAAATTCTCAGTTACACATTCTAAAAAAAAAAAAAACCTTTATATGTAACTCAAAATATCCATGTTAACCACTTACAAGTGTACATTTCAGTGGTATTAATTACATTTACTATATTGTGCTACCATCACCACCATCCATTGCCCAAACTTTTTCATCACCCCAAACAGAAACTCTGTACCTGTGTTCCAGTCTGCTAAAGCTGCTGGAATGCAAAATACCAGAAATGGGTTGGCTTTTACGGTGGGGGTTTATTAGTTCACAAATGTACAGATCTAAGGCCATGAAAATATCCCAATTAAGGCATCAACAGGATGATTCCTTTTCTGAAAAAAAGGCCAATGGCATCTGGGGTTCATCTGTCACATGGGAAGGCATGTGGCTAGAGTCTGCTGGTCCTCTCCTGGGATTAGCCTCTGGTTTCTATGGCTTTCTCCAAAATGTCTCTGGGCTTCCGTCTCTCTTAGCTTCTCTCTCTCAGCTCCTGTGCACCCTTGCTTGTTCTTCCAGAGCATTTCCCTCTAGGTATCTGGGTGTCCTCTTTTAGCTTCTCCAGGGCAAACTCTGGATTTCATCTCTTAGCTTCTCTCCTGGTTCTGGTTTCAAAAGCTGTCTCCAAAATGTCACTGGGTATTTTCTGTCTAAGTGTCTCTCTTTTTCTTCAAAATGTCTCTGCCTTTTATCCTCTTATAAAGGACACCAGTAAACTAATTAAGACCCATCTTGAATGGGCAGGGTCACATCTCTATGGAAACAACCTGATCAAAAGGTCCCACCCACAATAGGTCTGCCCCCACGAGATTGGATTAAAGAACATGGCTTTCCTGGGGTACATAACAGATCCAAACAAGTACATCCTGTTAAGCAGTAATTCTGCACTGCTTTCAAACACTCACCCCACTAGTACCCTGTAATCTACTTTCTGCCTCTGTGAATTTGCTTAATCTAGTTAGTACATATAATTGAAATCATACCATAGTTGTCCTTCTGTGTCTGGCTTACTTCACTCAACGTGATGTCTTCCAGGTTCATCCATGTTGTCACATGCATCAGGACTTCATTCCTTTTTAGGGCTGAATAATATTCCATTGTGCATTTACATCACATTTTGTTTATCCATGCATCTGTTTCTTGTCGTCTCCTAAAGTGACATTCACTCCACTACAGAAACTCTTGTGTGAGGGTCAGGTGGTAGATTAAAAATGACCACAAATTCTGTGCAACTCCTCCTATAAGGACAACATCTATTTTCTTTCTATTTTCTCCCTCCTGATCCTGGGTTTATTTTGCTCTTGAGGGCTGGGATCCAAGACACTCAAGGTCACTTCTGTCCTAATCTACTGGTCAAAGCCCTCTTGGAACAGTCCTGAATGGGAAAAAGCTCAAGCCAGCTTGGAAACACACAACCCTCCTGATAGCAGGGCTATCTTGAAGCCTTCATTAGCTCCATGGAGTCCCAGTCTGGCAGCCAGATAACTGCAGCTCAACCAAAACCCAGCAAAGAACCACCCAGCTAAGCCCAGCCCAAACTCCTGACCCTCCTGAGCAAATAAAATGGTGGTTGTGTCAGGCCACTAAATTTGGGGGTGATTTCTCACACAAAGACCTACAACAGTCACCAAAGACCTCCATATTGCTAAAATTCTCAGTCCTTTCGTAATTGTGCTTTTGGGCTTCCTTGACATTGTGACTTTCTTCACTTGCTTCTAGGACACCACCCTGGTTTTCCTCCTAGCTTATGGGTTCCTCCTTTATGGTCTCCTGGGCAGCTCCCCACCTTCCCAAACCCAAGCACCGCGGGGGTGGCCAGGCATTTCCTCTATCTTCCCTCATGCCCTTGGGGATCTCATCCAGCCACTCAACTTTACATACTGTCCATACACCAGTGACTTCAAATTGATATCTCTCATCCAGACCTTGCTCCTAAATTCCAGACACATTCCCTAATTGCTCTGCCACTTGCATGTCTGATATCTCAAACTTGACATGCACAAGAGTGAATGCCACAATTCCCCCAAAACCTGTCCTGCCTGTGCCAGTTTGGATATATTATGTCCCCCAGAAGGCCATATTCTTTCATGCAGTCTTTGTGGGGGCAGACTGATTAGTCTCTTCATTATGGTGGAAGGGTTTGATTAAATTATTTCCATGGAGATGTGGCCCGATCCATTCAGGGTGGGTCTTAATTAAATCACTGGAGTCCCATAAGAGAGCTCACAGACAGAAGTTGCTCAGAGCAGTTGAGAGGGACATTTCAGAGGGAAGCTAAGAGCTAACACTGACACTTGGAGATGCTTGGAGATGTTTGGAGATGCTAAGCTAAGAGAGACAAGCCCAGAGACATTTTGGAGAAAGTCATTTTGAAATCAGAACTCAGGAGCAAAGGACCAGCAGACGCCAGCCACGTGCCTTCCCAGCTGACAGAGGTGTTCTGGATGCCATCGACCTTTCTTCAGTGAAGGTATTCTCTCATTGATGCCTTAGTTTGGACGCTTTTATGGCCTTCAAACTGTAAATTTGTAACCTAATAAACCCCCTTTATAAAAGCCAATCCATTTCTGGTATTTTGCATATTGGTAGCTCTAGCAAACCAGAACACTCCCCAAAGCCTCCTGCTCTTGGCATGTGGCACCTCAACCATTCCTGAGCCCAGCACAAAGCCTCGTGTTATGGGAACTCTAATTAAAAAAAAAATAAGCCTCATGTTCTTCCCTTTCCTTCCTTCATGCCCACATCTACAATATCAGAACCTGGCCTCTCCTTGCCACTGCGGCTGTCCATTCACCATCTCTTACATGGACCTTCCCCAGCTCTCCGGGCTGCCCACCCCCTGCCTAAGTCATACCACGACACTCTCTACTCAAAGCCCACCATTGGCTCCCACCCCACTCAGCGACATCTCTGACCCCACAGCAGGTCTCCATCCACGCTGAGAGAGCCAGTCTCCTCTCTCCTCCATGTCCTCCAAGATTAGGCCCAGTTCTACCTTCTCTAACAAAACTGGCTCTGACTGTCTCTTATTGATTTTTCCAACTTTTTGTTTTGAAATTTTCTAAACTCCAGAAAACATGAAAGAATAAAACAGCGAATGACTGTCTCACCAACAGATTCACCAAGTGTTGACATTTGTCATGCCTGCCCTATGTATCTGTCAAATCTTTTTGCTGAACCATTTGAAAGTCAGTGGCAAATGCAACGCCACTCCACCCCTAAATCCTGCAGGACAAGTATCCTAAAAAAAAGATACGCTCCTTCCCATCCCCACAGCAGGGTCACCTCCATTCAATGTAGCCTATCCAGCCATATTCAAATTTCTCCACCTTTTCCAATTATGTCCTTTGTAACTGTCACTTTTCTCAGTCTAGGGTCCTAGCTAGGATCTAGGGTCCTGAATCTCCATCATCTAGGAAGGTAAACCCACTCCCCATGCCCACATTTGTTTCTTTCTTCCATCTTTTATGAGACTGACGTTTATGAGGAGCTGAGGCCATGTCCTACCGGATGTCCGTCCTTGGGTTTATTGGATGGTTTCTTGTGAGTGAATTCAAGAAAAGCATTCTTGCAGGAAGGCCGCATCAGCTGTGCTGTGTGTGTGTCCCCTGCCCTTGCTCAAGGGTGGCCATCGGTGTGTCCTCCATGGACGGCTTGGTTGCTGTGGGGGTCTTCACCACTGTAAAGGGGTCTGTCCCTCTGCAGCAGGAGGACACCTGCTCTCCTACTTCCCATCAGCCTCCACCCTACTTAGAATCGCCCCCCATCTGCCCCCACCGGGCTGTCCTCCCCATTTCCCCACTCACCCTCTCAACTTTGTTCTTTTCTCCATAGCTCACCATCTCCTTGTAGCACACTGAATACTTTGCTTATTATGCCTTTTGCTTATAGTCTTTGAGCTCCAGGCACAGGGTCTACAAAGCTCACTGCCAAGTCTCTAGAGCCCAGCACAGCTCCTAGCATGTATCAGGGACTCAGTTAATATTTGACAAATGAACAAATGACTGTCCAGGCAGATCTTTACAGTGCTCCCCTGCTGTGATCACACCCAAGCCCCCAGCCTTGGCCTTCAAGGACCTTCCCACCAGCCCCCACCTGTCACCACCTGTGCCCACATTCCAGGCAAACCTGTGGGCGAGCAGCTCTCTCTAGCTACGGCATCTTCACCCCTCTCTGCTTGCCAAGCTCTCTCTTGCCCTCCCAAAGCCTCTACCTCCTGCCCAAGAGCCTGTGAGGTCCTGGATCCTTCCCAGCCTGGCCTACAAATGGCAGCCCTGCTTTGGTTGGTGGGCACACCCCTCACCCTCCTCTTTACCCCGAGTCCCCAGTGCCCCTCCCCGGCCAACTTCCTGATGGAGACCAGCCAGTGGCCTCGGGCTGCTGGCTGCCACCCCTTCACAGAGGAGGTCTTCCTCGGCCTTGCCTGGAGTTCCTGCAGGTGACCCGGCCCCTCCCTGCCAGCCGAGTTCAGAGAGGAAGCAGGGGGAGAGCAGCCCGGGGCAGGATGGGGGGTCACATTCCTCCCAGCAGCACGTCAGCCCACCCCTCGGCCAGCAGAGCAGTTGATTCCCACCCCACAGCACACAGGAAGGTGGGTGCGGCCCAACCTGGGACCCACGCCCGGCCGAGGGCATCACAGCCCCTCTCGGCATCTCTCTACACTGCCCAGGACGGCCGGTAGCCACGAGCCGCCAGGCTATTCTAGTAAAGGACATGCCAATGAAATGTGAAACATTCAGTTCCTCGGTGGCACATGTGACCGGGGTGGCAGCCAGCACAGTGAGCTGAGTCCACCTTTACAGAGTTCTGCTGGGCAGTGCTGCTCCAGGGTATCTCCTCCTCCAGGAAGCCTGCCTGGACCTCCCATCAGCCCTGCACATGGGCCAAGGCCCGGGATGCAGTCTGCCTTCTTGTGCCCCCATCCTCACACCCTGCAACTTTTTTGGGGAGGGAGCCGTGGGCCTGGTCCTCACAGAGACTCCCAGTAGCCTTGACCTGCCCTCATTCATTGATTCAGCTCTGGCCAGGGGCCCAGTGGTAGCTGGAGCCAACATACCATTGACTCACTCTGAGGCCAAGGGCCCTGGAAGCCGTTACTTGGCGGGGGCTGGAAAATTGGCAGGGCCCAGGGTCCCAGACCCTGCTACCCAGTTGCTGCAGGGTGGGGAGCAGCGGTCGGGGCGGGTTGGTTTCCTGTTATTCTCCCCCTCACAGCTTCCTCCCTTCCCAAAGGAAGGAGAAGAATGCTGGCCCCCATTCTGGGGGTGTCTGTGAGCACCCCCACAGACGACCTCCTGTGAACTGCTTCCCCGCTGAGCAGCCGGTGCTTTGGCTGCGGCCGTGGAAACGGATGAGGGTACGACAAGAAGGTCTCAGGTCTTGTTCCCACCCAGGTCTGCTCCAGCCACTGCTCCACCCTGCCCTGGTGCAAAGTGGGACTGGTCTCACATACACACCCTCCTGCACCCCAGCCTGGGGCCCACAGCAAGGCACTGGATGGAGGCGAGTACCTGGGTGGTGTGGAGCTGGGGCCGGGCAGCTTGCTCAAGAACTCTGACCCGTGGAGGACAGAAGAAGGAGGGAAGGGGGCCTCGGCAGATCAGGGCGGGTTTTGACAGGGCCAGGCCAGGGGTTCCCTGGATCATCTGCTGTCCTCAGAGCAATCCCATGAGGTCCAGATCATGTTTGTCCTCGGGTTATGGATGGGGAGACTAAGGCATGTGAGCAGGATGATTGTTGACTGCTAAGTTGAGTCGTTGGGTTGAGTTTCGCCATTGGGAATTCATGGAGGCAGGTATCTGAGATATTCTGTTGAGGGTTGGATGGCAGCTGCAGTGAGTGGCTCGGGCTCAGGCATCAGAGCACACGGTTATAGGAAGGAGGAAGTCTTCCAGGCAAGATGGGAGGGACAGCACCAAGGCCAGACTCACCCAACACTGGACTTCCCAGTGGGTCATCCAAGGCTCATGAATCTTTAAAATGGAAGAGACTTCAGTGGTCCACTCAGACCCTCCACCCCAAGTCTCGGAGAAGGGAGGCTGTCCCTTATCATCCATCCTCCCCTTCCCTCCAGGCCAAGAGGACTTTTATGTTGAATCCCCTCTGATTTGGGGTCTTCTGAGACTCACAGCTAGATCCAGTCTCGACATGGAGCAAACCAGGGGCAGAGCCAGGGACTGCCCCATCTCACCCTGTGGTCTGGCTGGGGATCCCTCTTATAATTGTGCAAAAGATCCCCCAGGTTTCTCATGGAGGGGGGTCCTGTCGCTTGTGATTTCTGTAGAATCTCAATGCTGCAATGCCAATGGTCTGGTAACTGAGCACTCACCTGGAAGGTCACAAAAGGCAGTCAAAGGCTTCTGTGCCACTTATAATGACCTCAGCAGCAGGACACAGAGCTTCAGCTCTAGGGGCTTAAACATAAGGGAAATTCATCTTGCATGACAAGTCCCAAAGCAGGCAGTTCCAGCTCAACATCAAGAGCCAGGTGTGGTCTCTCTTTCCCCCCTGTCATCCTCAGCAAGTTGGCTTGGACCCAGGAGCCCCTCAGGGTTGCAAGCTTGCTGCCATGTTCCAGGAGGAGGCTAAGCGTGCTGCAAAAAGAGACATCAAAACAGAGTGGTTTAAGAGCTCCCTCAGGTCCAGGTCAGTGAGGAACTCTGCTCCACCCAGCAACTTGGGGGACACAAGCTCCTTTCATCTTGTTGCTTGGTCAATCCCTTCCACCAAAAAAAAAAAAAGGCCAAACTCAAGTCCTGAATTCTGTGTCCTTATTTGGAAATAGGGTCTTTGAAGATGTGATTAGCTAAGATGAGGCCAAATGGGATGAGGGTGGGCCCAACTCCAATAGGACTGATGGCCTTATAAGAAGAGGACATTTGGACAGAGAGAGAAGGTGGCTGTGTGAAGACAGAGACAAGAAAGAAGATCATCTGAATATGGACGCAGAGATTGCAGTGATGTGTCCTCAAGCCAAGGAAAGCCAAGGATTGCTGGCAAACCACCGGGAGCTGGGAAGGATTGTCTGCCACCGGTTGCAGAGGGGGCATGGCTGCTGACGCTTGTGGCACTTTGTTACAGCAGCCACAGGAAACTAAGTCACTGTGGTGATTTGAAGCTGTAGATAACCCAGAAAAACATGTCCTTAAACCTAATCCATTCCTTTGGGTGTGAACCCATTTCAGGTGGGGCTTTTGATGAGGCCACTTCAGCTAAGCATGGCCCGCCTCAATCAGGATGGGTCTTAATCCTATTTCTGGAGGGCTTTATAAGAGAATGAAATTCAGACACAGAGAACATCAACAGAACCTGGAAGAGAAGGGAGAGACTAGGAGGGGCCGCCATATGCATTGCCACGTGAGAAGCTAAGGACCAACGATGATCAACAGCCAGCCCCAGAAAGACACCATCTTTGGGAAGAAAGCATCTCCTGGATGATGCCTCAATTGGGAGTTTTTCCTTACTTCAAAACCATAAGCAAATAAATTCCCATTGTTTAAGCCACCCCATTGCACAGTATTTGCTTGAGCAGCCAAAGGAAACTAAAATAGACACCTTCCACTCATCTCCCACCAGTGACAATTTGACCCTGTTACTGCTTCCAGCTGGAAGAGAAGCTGGAAAATTTAGTCTTCACTGGGAAGTCACAGGTCAACAACTCTTCTCTCACAAACGAAAGCAAAAACAGACACTGGGTGATAAATTGCCATCGGTGCCCCAGCAGAAGAAGCAGGACTCGGTCTTTCCACTCAAGAAGAGTTTTCTCCTCAGCAGAGTCCTTCCTCTCATTGACCCAAATGCAACTAAACCAGCTCATAGCAGGGGGATTGAGATGATAGAAACTGGATAGCCTCGGAGTGGGGCTCAATCGGGAGTCAGGGCCCAACCGTGGGCGGGACTCAGTCGGGATTTACAGCTCACTGAGGGGTGCAGCCCCCCTGGGGATGGGGCTCAGCCTGGAGTCAGAATTGTCTGGGGTCAGGGCTCACCCAGGGGCAGGGGTTCAGCCTGCTTTGGGGTTCACCTGGCCTTGCAGCATGCCTGGGGCTGGGGTTCAGCCAGTCGGGGCCCAGAAGGGAGTCTGACTCAGCCTGCAATTGGAGTCAGACCACAGCCAGACTTGGGCTAGGGACTTGGGGCTTGGCTGAGGGGACATTCAAGAGAGAGGGGTCCACAGGCCAGGAGGGGCTGTCAGGGAGTCATGCTGGGAGACAGCTTGGGTCACCCTGGAGTTGGGATCAAGTTGTCTTCTGCTCTGCCCCTCACCAAAGCCACGCCTGCCAGGTAGCCAGATGACGGGAATGCCCCTCAGTCCCTCTGAGCAGCAGACAGGCATTCGGGCTCCGTGAGCACCCCAGCTGGGCAGTGTTCTTTGTTTCTTGCCCACTGTGCCCCCCTCACCACCCTCCAGCCCACTGCCTGGCACCACACGGCACCCACGTGCTCCTGAAGTACCGGAGATGTCTGCCTGCAGCTTGATCCTTACCCTGCTGGTTCCCAGGGTGGGAATCTCCCCACTCGGCAGGTCTGGAGGTGAGGGATGACCCCGTGGCACAAGGTAGGGAGCAGTTCACACCATCTGGTGACCAGAGGTGGCTCACACACACATGCACACACACATGGTTGTAAACAAAAGTTAGTTTTATTTGACTCCCTTTGTTCTGAAGGCTGTGTCTGAATTAGGGAGGGGGCTGGTTGGGGGGGCTGAAGGGCAGATAATGGCCTGGGGAGCACCCTTTCCCGAACATCGCCAAAGCCCCAGCCCAAGCTTCATCTTGGCAATCCAAGCTACAAGGTGGGGTGTGGCATCTCTGCAGAACTTCAAGTATGTCCCAGGAGAGGGGATAGTTCAAGGGCATCAGCAGGGGACTCAGAGAGGGGCCCAGACCCAGCACTCACTGCAGCAGGAGGAAGTGAGCTCCCATCTGAAGCCTGGCTGGGGTCCAAAGGTCCCTGCCCTTCCTGAGCCTCGGTTTCCCCATGCATACAAGGAAAGTGGAGGAGGATGGCTTGGGATTGCTTCCAGCTCTGCGGGACCCAAAAGGTGGGGTGGGGGAGGGGGAATGCTGGGGAAGGAGCCCTCATTTGCTGCTGCAGTGGGGACAAGCACAGAACCCCTTCCCAATACCAGTTCCAGACACCCCTGGGTGCCACACATGGGCTGCTGCAGGGGAACAGGGGGCAGGAGGTGGGGGGCTGCCAGAGCCACTACTAGCCAGAACCCTGGTCCTGTGGCAACAGTCCCAGGTCCTAGAGAGGTTGGGGTGGGCTGAGGATGTGGGGAGGCAGCAGCAGGGGCCTGTCCCAGGCTCAGGGTGGCTCAGGGGGGCCATGCCATCTCTGAGTGCTCCAGCCACAGCCTTGTCGACTCCTCAGGGTTTACTGTCCAGAGCTGGAGACTCTCCCCTCAACCCCATCCTTGTACAGACAGGAGACAGGTCCGGGCTCAGCTGCATATGCACATAAAGGGGTGCAGTCATCGCCACAGGGCCGTACCCAGGCTAGGGTGCTGTGGCATCGTCCTGTGGCCCCTTTCCAAGCCTCAGTCCCTTCTGAGGGTCCCAAAACCCAGGGCTAACACCCAGGCCACTGGCCTGAGCAGAAGGAGCAGGTGCTCACCAGTTCTGCACTCCCAGCACTTCCAACCCTCAGCAGACCCCCACCACTCCCAACCCAGTGCACCCCCAGTGTGGAAGAGAAGCGGGGGACACAGCCCCTCTCAGATCCACACCGTTGTCTTCCCATCCTTGCTGCTCGCACTACCCCTCTCTGAGCCCACCTTAGGCTTGGTGCCCCCCTGCCGCTCGTGGGCACCGCCCGGGCGGCCCTGATCCCCGATGGTGCCCCCCGAGGTAGCGCTGCCCGTCCTGGAGGCAGCAGCGCCGGTGGGGGCAGGGGTCCCGTGAGAGGCAGTCTTCGGGTGCCCCCGAGAGGCCGTGGGAAGGCCCGGGGAGGGCGGGCTGTCGCCGTCCGCGACGCCATTCCGCAGGGCCTGCAGCGTGAAGTTGGCCAGGTTCTGCTCCTGCGCGCGCGCCGCGCGCTCAGCCGCGCGCACCACCAGGCTGTACTCGGGCGGGCAGGCCAGGCCGGGGACCGCGCACGGGAAGGCGCAGGGCGGCGGCGGCGGGCGGGCCTCCAGGGCCAGGGCTGCGGCGACTGGGCCGCGACGGGCGCGCACGGCGTCCTGCGCGCTGCCCAGGCCCAAGTGCGCCATCTCGCAGAGGTTCAGCAGCAGGCAGAGAAAGCTGACGACGTACATGACCAGCAGAAAGACCGTCTTCTCGGTGGGCCGCGACACGAAGCAGTCGACGGTGTGCGGGCAGGGCGGCCGGCTGCAGCGGAAGAAGGGCCGCACCTCGAAGCCGTACAGCAGGTACTGGCCCACCAGGAAGGCCACCTCGAAAGCGGCGCGCGCCAGCAGCTGCGCCACGTACACACGCATCAGGCCCTCCCGCTGGATGCGCCGCCGCCCGTCGTGTTTGGCCGTGGGGCCTAGGGTCTCCGCGCCCTTGACGTTCTTGGCGGCCACTTCCTCCGCCTCCAACTCCTCCTCGCCTTCGCCCAGCCCCGCGGCCTCCTCCTCCTCCTCTTCCCCCTCCAGGCCCAACATGGGCTCCTCCTCGCCCAGGTCCGAGGGCTCGGGCCAAGCGGGCGGCGCCCCTCCGGGGCGGCGGGGACCCGAGCTGCGGCCGTGGCGGCGGCGCAGGGCGCGGCGCCGCTCCTCCTCGGAGGCGCGGGCGAGCCGGTGGATGGCGTAGCCCAGGTACATGACGGAGGGCGTGGAGATGACCACGATCTGGAAGACCCAGAAGCGCACGTGGGAGAGCGGCGCGAAGGCGTCGTAGCAGACGTTGTCGCAGCCCGGCTGCCGCGTGTTGCACGTGAACTTGCTCTGCTCGTCGGAGTAGATGGACTCGCCGCCCACGGCCGTGAGCACGATGCGGAAGACGATGAGCACCGTCAGCCACACCTTGCCCACGAAGGTGGAGTGGTTGTGGATCTCCTCCAGCAGCCGCGTCAGGAAGCTCCAGCTCATGTTGGTCATAGGGGCAAGTAGGCGGGACCTGCGGGGACCGGCCCGGGGACGGGGTCAGCCCGATCCCTGGGCAGCCCAGAGCCCAGGACCCAGGGCCCACTGATCTCCGTCTGGCCAGTCTGTCCCAGGCAGGTTCCCCAGATTGTCCCCTTACCTCCACAGGGCCCACCCACCTTGGCTTACAAGGCCTTGGTGACAGGGAGCTCACCACCTTCTACGCAAGGATTCTGCCCCTTCCAGGATTGGCTCCCCAGGGACGTGCATCCAAGTTCCCAGCACTGCCTGTCGGCCAGAGATAGAGGCAGCCACCTCCCGGGCTTCCACAGGCAGAGGGCACACCTCACAGACTTGTGCACCCTGCCCCAGGCCCCACCCTAAAGCGTGACCCCCACCCCAGGCCCAGAGCAGCAAGTGCCTCCTTACCCTCCCTCAGCCTCCTCCAGGAAAGCCCATCCCCTCCCCCAGCTCAGAGCATCCCACCCCAGGACCCAGAGCCTGGAAGCCAAGGGTGAGCCGTGCAGCCACCTTCATGGGGCTGATGGGGAAACTGAGACCAGCCCCCCACATGGGGTGTCTGTGGGGGCCATAGCTGCACCATGGCCCATCTGCTTCCTTACCGCTCCAGGTCTTCTATCCTTTGCAGCCTCAGATACACCCCCAGTCCCCAATTCCCCAGTAGTCCCCAGTCCCTTAGAACCCCAGCCACCAAGCACCCCCAGCCCCCTGGCCCTGTGCTGTCTTTCTCCACATGCTGCATAGGAGTTCTGGTCTCCCCATCTTCCCATAGAACCCATCTTCCTTTGCACCCCTCTCCCTGCTGGCTCAGCTGCACCAGGGACTGCCCAGTCCCCATCCCGGGTGCTCAGGAATCTGGGACTCATTTGCCCAGGGTCCCAGTGCACCTCCCTCTGCAGTCTTCAGCCAGGGCCTGCCCCATGGGTGCCTGCCCAGAGCAGGACTGCACACACCCAATGATGCACAATCACACTTGGACACACTCGGTTCCACGCAACCACATGCAGTGCAAGGCATATACAGTGTGATTGCCCTGTGGCACTTGGAGGCAGCCACCGGGCTACTGCCACAAAGCATGGATACCTCATCATGTCCCCTGGTGAGGGCCTGCCCAGGAGAAGGGGCTCTGCAGGCAGTGCCATGGTGCCTCCTTCCCCTGGCTCCTGCAGGTCTGCTCTAGGACTGGGGATGGGAAAGGGGGGCCTGGCCCTGTGGCCTGCAGTCTCCCAGCTGCCCAGCACCTTCTCCCACCCCCCTGCCCCAGGAAGCCAGCCAGCCCCAGGGCCAGTACCTGCTCCGGTAGGTACAGGGGCAAGAGACCCCTGAAAGAGTGGCTCTTCTGCCTCCCTCCTAGAGCAGGGCCCAGAGGCCACCAGGCAGGCAGCAGGCAGGTGTGCAACGGACAGTGCAGGGAAAGCAGGCAGGGCTGGGCTCCTGGCCCCTTTATGCAGCTGGAGCCCTCTCCCCTCCCTGGGCAGGAAGAGGGGGCAGCCAGAGTTCCTGGGGAAGTGGCCCCACTTCCTCACATCTGGGCGCAGCCCCCCCCACACCCTCACACACACTAATGCACAGGCAAAATACCCACCCAGTCAGCATGCAGACACATGCACACGCACACTCATACGCACTCATAGATACAAATCCACGCTTACAGACACAGTCACCACTCACACATGCACACTCAAATGCATCCAGGTACACACTCATAGGTGCACATGCACACTCAGATGCACAATCACCACTCAGAGACACATGCACACTAGAACACTTACACTCAGATACACATGCACACTCATAGGCACACAATTACCACTCAAAGCACACTCAAATACATCCATGCACACACTCATAGGTACACATGCACACAGACGCACAACCACCCATTCACTGCACAGACACATGCACACTTGCATACACACACACTCATATACACATGCACACTCAGATACACAATCACCACTCACATAATCACATACTCAAATCCATCCATGCACACACTTATAGGTGCACATGCACACTCAGATGCACACTCACGCAGTCACCTCTCATAGACATTCACACTTGCATAAACACCCATAAACACATTCATGAACAGTCATAGGTGCATGTGCACACTCAGGCACACACAGTCACCGCTCACAGACACATGCACACACTAAGTGGACATGCACACTCACAGATGCACACTCCCAGGCACAGGCACATTCACACACACACTCATAGATATATACATGCACACTCATAGATGTACAGTCACCTCTCACAAACACATGCTCATTCACACATACACATATATATGCACACATAGATGCACACTCACACATGTACACACTCATAGATGAATATGCACATTCACAGGCACATACACAAATATTCACAGTCACCACTAAGTATGCACAAATGAACACACACTTGTATCCATGTGCACACACTCAAACACTCATACATATGCCCACACACAAACATGGGCACACAGTCACCTCTCACATGTGCATTCACACACACTCAGGTGAACACACATACTCAATCACCACTCACATGCATGCACACTCATGCACACATAGATACACATGCACACTCACAGACACCCATTCACACACAGTCACCACTAAGGTACGCCCAAATGCACACACTTGCACGTATGTGCACACACAAACACACTCATAGACACATGCATACAGACACACACACCATTCAGAAACACAAAGGCACACACACATCTACACAAACACACACACACAAAGATGGACACAGACTGGATAGTCTTTGCCCTCCAGGGCCCCAAGCCATCCAGGGGCCATCTTTGCCATCCCTCTGCCTCAGACAAGGTCACACAGGTTCTCCACAGTCCCATCTCAGGCAGCTGAGGCCATGGGTGAGACCCACTCTTCCCGGCCCCAGCAGGCACCCAGAAAACGGACAGAGCAGCCTCTTCCCCCAGGCCTCCCAGAGTATCGGGCTCAACAGGCTCCCAGTTGTCACTGTGGGGAAAATGGAGAAAGGAGACCCTGGGGGCTCAGAGGGGGTCACAGACCTGCCCTGGGGGGTGCCAAGACCTGACCAGGAGTAGGCTGGTAAAAACTGAACAACCAGCTCTCTAGTGGGGAAAAGACCTGGTTGGTAATGTTGGCCAATTTCCGTGGTGCAAATACTCCCCAACGGCCTAAGTTACCAACTGAGGTTCCCGAACGTGGCATTAGGAAGACATGTACATGGTCAGCTCTTGAGACCAGATGAGCCCATGGCACTGGACTGGCCTGACCCTGGGGACCAAGGGAAAGTGCTCGGCCCTGGGAGACCCCTGCTTGGGTGCAGTCGGAGTCCTGAGAGAAGCTTTAGGGAGGAAGAGGGGGCTGGTCAGAGGGGGCCTTCTGGAGGTGTCAGCTCTCAGTGGGGGGGCATTCCTGAACAGCAGAGGAGTGAGAGAGCCCCTGTCCTGGGCTCTCCAGCAGAGGCTGAACTCTGTAGGGTGCTCCACCAGGATGATACCTCTCTGGGTCTTTAGCACTGGGGAGCCCAAGCCCACGTGTTGTGTGCACAAACACAGTCCTGGCCCCACATGTACCTGCATCTATTCATTCTGCAAGCTCCATTCCAAGGGCAGCTACTGAATGGATGCTCACCTGTCCCTGGCCTCTACTTTCAATGCCATCCCGAGGCAGTGGCTCCCAAATGCAACCCTCTTCTGAGCTCTAGACTTGTATGTCCGGCTGCCTTCCCAATATCTGCACTTTCACTCCCAACCGGGCATCTCAGACCCCAAAATCCAAACCCGAATGCCCAGTCTTCCCCTCTCAACTGGCTGCCCTGTCACACACTCTCACCCCCACCCCATCCCCACCTGGCCTGAGCCACCAGCGCCCCACTGTGAGGGACTCCCCCAGCATGTGGTGGTCTCTTCCACTTTGCTTTTTCTCCTCTTTGGGCCTTCTCCAAACAGGAGCTGGGAAACCACCTTCAAACATCCCTCTGCTTGGGTCTCTTCTCTGCCACCACCCTTTTAAGACCCCAAGCTTCACCTCAGCTGGTGGCCCTCCCCACTCACATCCTCACCCCTTGCTCCAGCCTTTCTGCTCCTGCTGTTCCCAGAACAAGCCGAGCTCACACCTGGCAGAGGTCCTTGGCATCGCTGGCTCTCTTGGCCCACCCCGCCCCGCCCCAGCCCTGTCATGCACATGCCGAGTTCCCCTGGAACTGGATCTCTAAGAGGCCCCCTTAGCAGCACCTCAAGTACTGCCCATTCATATGGGTTGACAATTCCAAATACATGTGCTGGCATCAGAGGGAGGACACAGGACAGACAAGCAAGGGAGGAGGCTAGAAAGATCGAGAGGTAATGGGTTAGAGATGGAGACATCAGCATCAACTCATGTTCAGCGTAGTGTTGATACAGATCCAGTGTTTATAGAAACATGTCTGTAAGTAAGTGTGCACATACTCGTAGTGTACAAATGTCTTGTCTATCTCCGTGCTCTGTCAGCTAAGAGGGCTTAGATGGATGAACATCCCGGTAGCTGCAAACACCTGCAGCCAGGTCTTGGTTTCTAATACCGTTCTCTAATAAAAGGAATTACGGCTCCTTGGAGAAATGGCTGCTTCTAGGACTAGGGCAGGAGACACAAGAGGAGCTGGAGCATCTTTTCAAGCCAGAAAGTAATGAATTGCTAATAAAAAAAAAAGAAAGGAAGAAAGAAGGAAGGAAGGAGGGAAGGAAGGATACACAGAAAGATGAAAAAAGGAATAAGGAAGGAAAGATACAAAGAAACATGAAAAGAAGGAAGGAGAGAAGGAAGGAAAGATAGATACAAAGAAAGATGAAAAAAGGAAGAAGGAAGGAAAGATACAAAGAAACAAAAGAAAGAAAAAAGGAAGAAAGAAGGACGGATGGAAAGATACAAAGATGAAAGCAAGAAGGGAACCAAGAAAGAAAGAAAAGAAAGGAAGAAGGAAGGATGGAAAGATACAAAGAGTGAAAGAGAGAGAGAGGGGAGGGAGGGAAGGAAGGAAAGAAAACTCCAGAATGATAGGGTATGTCAAAGGGACACCAGAACCAATTGAAAGAGCTCCCAATGGCCAAAGCAGGAACAATTCGAGCAATAAAATTAATAAAGTAGTACTGGATTAAAACTCAAAGTGTAAAATAAATCTCCATGGAGCCTTAGTGGTATACGTGGTTGAATAAATACGTACATGGGAGTGCCGACACAACTGCCCCTGCTGAAGAAGACTGAACAATGTAAGTAGGTGGACACTCCACCGTCAAGGAGATAGGGCATAGGTCCCTGAAGTGTGGGCTGCGCAGAGTGACTTCCTTCTAAAGAGAACAGTAGGAAAAGGTAGGAAGGAAGAGCCACTTCATTCTGGAGACGTCCTGCAGACACAAACTCCCCTAGCAGATGGAGGTCAACATCAGTGGGGCTCAGTCACACTGGGGGACTGTCCCCTTTATGTGCCGTGATGGGAAGGC
The DNA here is from genome assembly GCA_004027775.1 of Bradypus variegatus. Taxonomy (NCBI): domain Eukaryota; kingdom Metazoa; phylum Chordata; class Mammalia; order Pilosa; family Bradypodidae; genus Bradypus; species Bradypus variegatus. The sequence goes on from PVKY010000493.1 coordinate 34,014, forward strand.
GCTGTACTCTGTGTTCTTCCTCCCCGAGCCCACAACCCCAGTGTAATCATGAGAAGGTCAGCAGGCAGATCCCAACAGAGGGGTCTATTGCAGAATGCCTGATCAGGACTCCTGAAAACTGTCAAGGTCATCAGAGGCGAGGAGAGTCTGAGAGCTGTCACAGCCAGGGACGCATAAGGAGGCATGGTAACTCCATTAAATGTGGGATCCTGGGACAGAAAAGGGCACTAGGGGACAATGAAGGGGACTCCAACAAAGCAGGGACGGTAGTCAGTAATCCCTGACCAGTATTGGTTTGTTAACTGCAGCAGAGGGGGCACATGGATGGAAGATGGTAACGACACTGGAAACGGGAGCTGGGCTATGTATGGGAATCCTCTGTACCATCTTCCTAGCTTTTCTGTCAATCCAAAAGCACTCTAAAATCAGAGGCCATTTAAAATAAAATGGCCGCCCTCCCCCATCACTCCTGGCCCTGTTTCCACCTGACGTGGGTCTGTCTGTGTCTTTGTTGGGAGCATGCCTCCCGCGTTGGACTGTGAGCCCATGAGAGTGGGGTCTCTGGTGCTGCCGGGGGTGTCCCCTTCTTAAGCAGGACCGAGGAGCAGCAGGCCCCTGCTTCAGGACCAGAGCTCGCAGACTGTTTAAGTGTGGGAACCTCAGGTTCAGAGATCATACTCAGAAGCCCCATGTCAAAGCACGCATGGTGGATCTGTGGGGTGGGGGTGCATTGCTGACACCCCTTCTCCTGGCAGCCCCTCGTGTGGGGTTCGTGATGTGGTTTGGTGGGGAGGAGCTTCGGGGTGGCCGAGAGACCTGGAGGGCCCCCAAGGTGGCCGTGTCAGGGTCTCGGGGGTCTACAGGGGAGGCAGGCTGGGAATGTCACTGGTGGCAGATAGAGGCGTGAGGGAGGTTGGGGGCCATGATGCCAGGACCCAGCCCATCCTGGGCCAGGAGTGGGCAGCAGCGGCCAGCCTGGAGTGGACTGTCACAGGGAAGGGGATGAGGGAGCCCTGTGGACCACCGTGGGGGTAGAGGAGGCATACAGATGGCACGGTGGGTGGGAGAGGGGTGCATGTGGGGGAGGCAGGCCTCCAAACCCCTGCTCCCAGCCCATCCTCTGTGCCCCTCCCCGAGTCCCCTGTGTCCCGGCCACCTGCTAAGTGGCCCCCCTATTAGGGCTCCCAGGGACAGGGGTGAGGGGCTGCAACCGCTGAGCAGGGTGGCATGGGGGCTCCCTGTTGGGGAGTGGAGGGTGGTGGGCGGAGGCCTCTGAGGCCAGCGGGTGTCAAGGTGGGCTCAGGCCTCCCCCCACCCAAGGCCAGGGGCTCCTTCCAGGGGTCTTGTGGGCCTGCACGGGGCCTGCCTCCTGGATGGTGTCCAGGCTGAGCCTGCCAGTAAACATGGAGCCAGTCCTGTCCAACCCCTGTCCACTGGCAGAGTCCAAATGGCCACCCCTGGGCTGAAAAACAACTGAGCTCCAGAGGGGTGGGCCAAGCCCAGGGCGAGAGCGGGCTGAGGGCCAGTGCCCCGGCCCCTGACCCAGGCATTTCCTTCCCCTGTCCCTCTGCCCGTCCATCACCTCAGCACCCCCTCTCAGGGCAGGGGCGGGCAGGGTGGGGTGGGCCTCCTTTGCCTGGCTCACCCCAAACCTGCCCCTCCTGGAGGCACAGCCCACCCTGGGTCCTCAGCTCACCACCCCTGGGAGTTGAGGGCCTCCGAGAATCTCCTTCCCCCTGGAGGATGAAGTGCCTCGAGCCCACGGCCTAGCACTGGGCATCCGTCTGTTCAGGCAGCCTCCTGTTCCCTGCGGAGGTGAGGAGAGGCATGTCTGCTGACTCTCTGTGGAGGGGGCTGCCCCAGCCCCGCAGGACTTCCCTCTGAGAGCCCCCACCCTGCCCGGGCTGCCTGACACACCCCAGTTGCCCTCCCCTGATCCCAGCTCCCATAGCTCCTGCCTCCCTGGGCTCGCCAGGGCCCAGCTGGTCACCCGGTGACGGGAGGCAGAGAAGGTGCTCCCTCCTGGGACCCCCACCTCGGAGGGGTGCAGAGACAGCGTGAGCTCCCCACCCTCAGGCCTCTGTGGAAAACTCTCCTAGACCTGGGAGCCCCACCCGTGTCCTCACCCTCCTTGGGCGTGAGCCCTGGGCTCCAGGACAGTGCCGAGTCCCTCATCTGTGCCCTGAAAGTGTCAGGGCTGTGGGGTTCTGTGTATGGCCCCTGCAGAGCCTCTGCCTCGGGTTGGAGACCTGCCCTGGGCTCCCCAAGTCTCCACCTGGAAGCCCTATCCTCAGGGCCATCAGCTCTGAGTGGATGCCACGGTGTGCTCCTCCTGCCGCACCCCCCCCACCCTGCACCCACACCATCCCCCAGGATCCGGACCCCTAGCCTCACCCACTGCACCGTCCTGGTCACGGGCACACATTACACTCACACACACCCTCTCACCCTCTCCTGCACCCATGCATGCACACTCATTATATTCACTCTCGGGCATGCTCACATTACATGCACACTCATGCACTTGCTGAGTCACATTCATGCACACATACACACTCATACACACACACACTCATATCTCCACACACGCATGCACTAACATTAATCATGCAGACTCATGCACACATATTCATGCACTTATGCGCACACATCCTCAAACACACTCATACACTAATACATATTAAACTCACACTCATGCACACATTCTCAGCATCCTAAGTGAAACACACACCAGGCACACCTGCTGACACAAGCACACACCTCCCACCCTTCCCCCTGTGCTGACCCTCTCAATCATGCTCCCCATGACCCCTGACTCTGCATCTTTGTGCATGCTGCCGCCTGGCCCAGCACACTCCTCCGTCCCCCCTTCCCTGAGGATGCCGTCTCCACCTCCGAGCCCAGGAGCAGCTCCTGGGCCCCCAGTGCACTGCACTGCAGCAGTCCCCGATTCACTGTCCCCCTGCAACCAGGAGCAGGCAGGCACATCTCCTGGGCCCCCACAACTTGGCAGGGAGCATAGGCTCCACAAACGTCAGGGGCTGGGGTGTGGTACATGGATGGAAGTATGGGTGGATGAATGCATGCATGAATCAATGAATGGGGCAGGCAGACCCGGAGCTATGGGGGACTGGGTGTGAGCCTGAAGCCAGGAGGAAGAGGATGGGCGGGGACTCCCGCTTCCTTCCGATGGCTGGCTGCGGGGGCGGTAACTGCTGCCATCTGCCAGGCGACGGGACTGGGGCCTCCAGGGCTGTCTGTCCCCCTTCCGGCCTCACGCTCTCCGAGCAGCCCTCGGTCCCCAGGACACTGGGTGGTGCCTCCGTCCATCCATCCCAGCCACTCTCAGCACCACCCTGGTGAGTCCCACACAGTGGCCAAGCCCTGGCGTAAGTTCTGTTGCCCTGGGTGGGGTGTGGGCAGGCTGGGGTGTCTCCATGGGCCCCCTGTTCTCTGCAGCAGTCCCCCTTGCAGCCCCCTCCTGAGCCCCTGCCCCAGTGCCTGGCCGGATGCGGGTGGCCAAACCTGCCCGGCAGCCTGGGCCCCTTCCTGTGGGGTCCCCAGTGGAGGCACAGAACCTACTGAGAATCCAGGGGGCCCCTCTCCGCTCCGGCCTGGCCTGGACACCAGGATGTGAAGGGTCTGTCCCCGCGGCAGTGGGTAGAGGGTGCGGTGGGGGTGGGCTGGGCCGGAAGGGCCTGGAGAGGGGATGGAGGGGCCGAGCCCCGGATTGGGCCCGGGCAGTGAGTCATCGCAGACTGGAGCGGGTCCTCCTGGGATTTGGGATCTGGGCAGGCTGGGTGTGAGATCAGCCTGGGTCCCCATGGCAGCCTCCTGGGCCTCCCCATTTCCAGCACGGGAATCTGCTCTCTGCTCTGGGCCATGCCTTGGCCACCCATTGTGGCCAGTCCCATCTGTTACCCCTGGTGGGCACCAGAGCTTTGCCTCTAGCTGTGGCCAGTGTCCCCATCTGTCCCCCAGGCTCTGTCCTCCCACCCACACTGACCTCTCCACCCCAGCTCATTCCCCGAGGGGCCCCTCCCCTCCGAGATGTTCTCCCCTGTGTATTCCCACACTTTTCAAACTGTCCACTCTTAACCTTCTCCCCCTGCCACCAAAACAGCTCTCATCAGCCGCCAACGGTCCCCAGTTGGCTGAGTCTACCCTGCTTGGCGCTAGCACAGACACACATCCTCCATTATACCCCGGGACTTTCGAGGTGGCCCTAGAATCTGAGCAGCCACCTTGGGCTAAGTCACTGGGACCCCACTGGGTCCCCAAGGCCTTCTGGGCCTCCCACCTCCACCCGTGGCTGCCATCCCTGCTTCCAGCCACCCTCACCCCCAGGCCTCAGCACCCACACATCCCTCAGCTGTCCCTCGAAACTTTGCTTCAAGGGCCCCCTCTCCACCCGGCCTTCCCATCCCTCCTTTGCTGTACTCTTCTCCTATCTCCCGCCTTCCAACATAGTTCACGATGATCTACCCACAGCGTCTACTGAACGTTGTGGCCAGTTTCCTGGGGGTAGGGTCTGTCTGGCTCTCTGCTGTACTCCAGGGCCCTGGACCCTGAGCGCCTGGGACACAGGAGGTGCACAGAAGGACTTGTTGCAAGAATTGTCTGCATCATTCCGAGAGCTGACAGACCTGGAGAGAAGGGGCTGGAGGCCCTAGAGGTTGCAGTGGCAACTCCGTGTAGGCCCCCTTCCCAAGCCAAGCTCCCTGGTGCCCTGGGGGCTGCTTCTTCCCGTCACCTGCCTCCCACCCCCCAGGCCTGGAAGGACAGACTTTTGCAGACACAGTGCAGCTGGTTTGCTGGCTAGCCTTGTTGCAGCAGGATCTTCCTCCCTGCCCCTCCCTGTCCCACCAGTTAGGACGGGGGATTCCAGACGACAGGGCCAGTAGCCCAGGGCCCCAGGCTGCTGCCCCCAGCACCAGGCTTGGGGAACCAATGGGGGTTCAGAAGGAGGCAAATCTGCTTCTCATCCCAGGCGGCCCTGCCCTGGCCTCTCTGGCTCCCCGAATTTGCAGGGGAGCCCCTGAAGCTGGCTTGCCCCTGGGGTCCTGCTGCTCCTGTGTCCCTGCAGGGAAGGTGAGGCTACACCACACACCTGGCCCCTAGCCACCGGGCCCCTACCTTCTCCAGGCAGGAAATGCGAAGTCTCCCTCCAAGCCCTTCCACCTGCTGGACCAGGCTGAAGTCTTCCCCCAGGGTGAGCATCCAGGGCTGGGGCAGCTCGGCTGGGCCGAGCCAGGGCCACCTCTCACCACCAAGCACAATGGGGAGGGGCGGGGCAGGGGACCTTCAAGGGCTGCATTGTTCCCACTGGGGCCTGTGGGGTCTGAATCCCTGTGATTGTCCCTGGGGGCTGGGCGGCAGGGGGCTGCTCACCCTCCATCCTCTGGGTGAGGGTCCTCAGGGGCTGGGGTCACCGAGCCTGGTCCCAGATGGGGAAGGGGGCTGCTCCAGGCTGCTCAGTGGGGCGGGAAGCCAGCCCAGGCCCAGCTCCCTCTCTGGGCCTCTAGGCTTTTGTAAGAGACTCAGGACCCCCGAGTCTCCCCATCTTTTGCCAGTGTGCTCTTTGAGGCCCTGGCTGTCTTCTCATCAGGCTTTCCACACTCTGGGACCCTGACAGAGAGCCCCAGGTGTCCTCCCTCTCCGGCCAGGCCCTGGGTCAGCTGGCCTCTCCTGAGGGTGTTTGGGCCACGCCGGCTTCGTGGGGCCAAAGAGAAGGCTGTGGAAAGCACACAAGCTCCCCCAGCCCCCGCTCTGGTCTGTTTCCCATATCCCTGCTCTGGCAGCCCTGTGCATGAGCCCCCTGCCAGGCCTGGGCTTGCCTCTTGCAGACCCCGGGCAGGACAGTCTCCTGTTTTAGCTGTGTCTGAGTCCCCTCTGCTGCCCCCAACCTGCCCAGGCTGGAGAATGAGTGAGCTACAAGGGTGGGGGGGACTGTCCCCAGGCCCAGCACCCCCTGAAGCCCCCAGCGCCAGCCGAGGACACTGAGTGTGGCCGGCTCCGTCTCCCTGGGCCGGTGGCAGGCCTGAGAGCTGGCACCCCCGGCGAGGCAGGTGGTTGAGCAGGCAGGGCCGCCACGTAGAGGGTCAAGACGACCTTGCAAAGTGGCCTCACTGCCCTTCTCCTCCCAGCCTCAGAGCCGAAACAGTGGGAGCAGCCCCAGCCCAGGAGAGCTAGCTCAGTGGCACCCCCATCCAGCCTGGGGTCCCCTTCTTTGCTTGGAGCTGGCCCTGAGGCTGGGCCAGGCAGCCATGGGTGCTGGGCCACGGCAGGTCCCCTGTCTCCCCAGTACCTAGCTGATGGGCCTTTCTGGGGGGGGGGGCAGAGCAGCATACCCCAAGAACTGGGCGTGAGAGGACAGCAAGCACTTGTGGTCCCATGCTTGGGGGCTGGTTCCCAGGCTCCATTCCCTGGAGTTCCCGGCTGCTGCAAAGCCCTCAGACCTGGGCAGCCTCCTTGGGGGGCTGGGTGCTTAGGAAGGGGTGGGAGAGGTGCTACCAGGCAGGAGAAAGATGCAGACCACCCAGTCCCTGCAGGGGAAGCCATTACCCTGGGCTGGGCTGCACAGGGGGAGCTCTGCTTAACCTCCAGGGCTGCTTCTCACTTTCTCATGGACAGACAGACACGCCAACCCAGGGGTGACTTTATTACGTTGACCCAGCTCCAGAAGGGAGGGGTGGGCACTGGGGTGGGGAGGGCTGACAGAGCCACGGCTGGGGGAGCAGTGGGCAGCGGCGCAGCAGACACCAGGCAGCAACCCCCAACCCCAAGGCTGGGGCCAAGAAGCCCCCCACAGGCTCCGAGATCTAGGCCTGGAAGGGAAGGTGCCCCCAGGGAGGACCAGGCTGGGAGCAGGGCACTTCCAGGGGGGCTGAGCCAGTCCTAGTCTGTCCCCAGTCCTGTCAGGGGTCTCATAGCTGTGACCCTGGGGCCCAGGCCTCAGCCCAGAGTCCATCTGTGGGGCTGGGAAGCAGTCCAGCGGTGCCTCCTCAGAAGTGACCAATCCCCTGGGCTTTCTTGATTTCCTGCCAGGGAGAGAGGAAGCAGAGAAGGCTGTGGAGGGGCTCCGGCAGGGGAGAGACCCAGAAATTGCTAGGTGAGGGCTCTCGAGACCCCGGAGCAGGCACAGGGGCAGCTGGCCCCACATGCTAGAGCTGCAGTGTCCTCATGTGCCAAACAAAGCCCAGAAAGCCCCGGAAAGCCCTTGCCCTGCACCTCAGCCCTAAGCCTGCCCAAGGAGGGGGTGGGTCAGGGCTCAGGGGGTGCCCTGTGAACCCCACCTCGGAGAGGGCCTCTTTCAGAGTCAGGTAGGCCTTGTCCAGGTTGTCGTTGACTATGACGAGGTCAAACAAGCTGGGCTCCTTGCCTGAAAACGAGGAGGTGGGGGAGATGGGGGCAGTGTCGGTATGGGATGGGGCACACTTCAGTGACCGCACACCTGCCCCTCAACCCTTCCACCGTGATCTCCCCGCTAGGCTCACTCACCCTGAGCTGCTGCCAAGGGGCCTTGAACGTGTGCTGGGAACCCTGACTCGGAGCTGGAACCTCCTGATCTGGGGTTGTCCCGGCTTGTCTCTGAGCCAGCTGGGTCCCCAGCCACAGCCCCTCCTGTCCCACACCAACACCGTGAGGGAGGACAGTGGCTGCTGTGCTCAGACCCAGGGGCTGGCTCTGCCCCATGCTCAGGGAAGGTGGCTTCCCCTGAGGAAACGGCTGGGAGGACCCACTGGGAGGACAGAGTGCTGTAGGGGCAATGCGTGTTCCCCAACCTTCCGGTTTTGTTCCCTGCATCCTGCCCTAGGACTTTCGAGTGAGTGGGCTTTGCTTGCACTGTAACACTGCTGCCTCAGCACCGCTCAAGAAGCTGGCAGAGGCTTTTAATAAAAGGAGGGTCTGGGGACACCCCCAGGCGGCACGGCGCCACACTCACTGCTCTCGATGTCGGCCTTGGCAGTGGCCAGCCGCTTTGCCAGGCTCTCCTCAGTCTCCGTGTTCCGCTCCCGCAGCCGCTGCTCCTGAAACAGAGCCACGGGGTTTCCAGGCGGCCCCAGGGTCCACCCGGCCCCTGGCCGGCCCCCCACTCGCACCCGGGAGACCCACCAGGACCTCCAGGGAGGGCGCCTGCACAGAGATGTAGATGGGCCGCAGGTCCGTCTTCTTGATGTTCTGCACACCCTGCAAGTCCACATCCAGCACGCAGATGCGGTTCATGGCCTGCACAGCCTGCACAGCCGCTTTGCTGGGGAAGGTGGCGTAGTGCTCAGCCCGTGTCTACCAGCCCCACTGCTCACCTGGACCCTGGGCTCCACCCCACCGGAGCACGCACCTCCACGGGGACCCAATCTGGCTGTGTAACCTGCAAACCTCAGGCCCGAGGCTCTCGCCGGTCATTCCTGCTTCTCCCTGCACTCAGACGGTGGCCTTGCCCACCAGCCTCCCTGAGCCCCCACCATGCCTCCTCTCTGCCTCCCCACTGCTGCCCTCACCAGCTGCTTTGGGTCCTCGTTGCCCCCTGCCAGCAAAACAGGCTTCCCACTCATTCTGTCCCTGTGCCAGCTGGCAACTTCCCGTGGCCTCCCATGTCCTGAAGTGGGGGCTGCTCTTCGAAGCATGCAGCCTACACCCTCCTCCTGGACTCCTGTTCCCTCCGACCCCCAGCACAGGGGCTGGCAGCCCACGGGTTCCATGCAGCAGGGGCTGTGAGGCCACCTCCTCCCAGGGCTCCCTGCCACCCCTACCAGGTGGCCCTGAGATAGCATCTCAGGCAGAACCCGGAGAGCAGTTGCTGTCCTCTCCCTCCTGCAGGGCTGGCTTGGGGAACACAGGCACCAGGCAGGCATGACGGGACCTGCCCCAGCTGCCCCAACACAGACGCCACTCCTGGGATGCTTGTTAGCCAGGCCCGAACGGGCTCAGTGGAGACCTGGGTCCCTGGCCACACAGCCGGCTCTCACCAGTGCAGGGGGAGGGAGGCCACAGTGGGACCCCAGACGGGAGGCCCCAGAACGAGGGCCCAGGACGAGGGCCCAGGACTCAGGAGTCCTTGCCAATCATCCAACTCGCTCCCACAGCAACCCTGCAAACCCAGAGGGGTGGGCCAGGAGCTGGGGGACACGGCCTGGAGAAAGCCCTCACCCTGGGGCGAGAAGGACTTGATGTCCACTGCCTGGATGCAGGTCGCCTTAGAAAGGGCCTCCCCACCACTGGCAAAGGGCCACACTCACCTCTGGGGAGATGCCGCTTCCAAGGGACAGCGACATCCCCGAGGGGACCTACCTGGTCCCATACAGGTTCCCTGAGAACTCAGCATGCTCGATGAAGTCACCGGCCACTATGTCCCTCTGCATCACCTCCCGGGTGACAAAGTAGTAATCTGGGAAGGGCACTGGTGGTCACGGAGGCCCCGAGACCCTCTCTGGGGACGGTCTGCCTGCCCACCTGCCCATCCGACACCCTGCCCAGGCAGCTTGGGGCAGGAGGGTGGACGGACAGGCAGCGGCCATGGCTTTTGCCATTCTTCTTAAGTGAGGACAGAGAGCAGAGTTTCCCACAGCGGGGTGGAGAGTTAGATAGAGCAGGAGTCATTCCTGCTGCCCCCTTGGGCAGGCATGGAAAGACACTGAGAACCTCAGGGTGTGCTGAGGGCTGCACATGTGTGATGTCAACCACACACGACCAAGGCACAGAGGAGACAAGAAGAGAACACACTAAATAAAGCAAAGCCATTTCCAGGTGCTGGGGTCGGGACCCCTGCCCAAGACCCCACTGCAGGGCTTCTTAAAGTTCTCCTGTGGGGACCCTGTCCTTGTGGCATGCGTGGGTGGGAGAGCCCATGTGCAGGTGAAGAGATGCAGGAAAGGAAACTGGTGACGTCTCCCCCAGCTGACAGCTGGCATGTTGTGACCCAGTGCAGGCCGGGGCGACAGGTTTCAGGAGCATTCACCATGTCACAGCCCCCCACGTGTGACCCCATGTTTGGATTCCCACCCCTGGGCCCCCTGGGAAGTGGATCAAGCTTACCTTTGCCGTTCTCCTCCCCAGGCCGCGGGTCCCTTGTGGTATCTGCAAACCAGCAAGGCTGAGCCCAGCTGGGGGACATGGTGCCTAGCTTGTCCCACCCTGGCCCCCAGGGTTGTGGCTCAGAGAGGCCCCTTGGTGTGGGGGTGAGGGGTCAGGAACACCCAGGCAGGCCCTCCCGCAGGGTCTCTGGCATCGCAAGCAAGGCTAAGATGCATCCCCTTCCCGGCTGTGTTATCTCACACAGACACGTGCCTGTGCAGGCAGAAAGCTCCCGGCAAGCCAGGAGAGTGCTGGTAAGGGCTGCGGACACGTTTCCCGGGGGCTGGGGGCTGAAGGTCTCCTTGTGGTGAGAGAGCTGTACCCCTAGCTGGGCCTGCCTCTCGGGCCCCCAGCGGGACTCACGGGACACGCTGAAGCCAAAGATACTGCCGTACTCCTGCAGCAGCTTCTTCAGCAAGGTGCTTTTCCCAGCACCTGACGGGCCACTCAACACGACCGGTCTGGGTCCTGACATCCCTGAGTGGGTCGGGGGAGAGAGGTGCAAAATCAGCCAGGGAGGCCGGGCCACTCCAGGAAAACAGATTGGGGTTGGATCTTCGTACAGGGGCCGGCAGATCCTTCCCATGATCAGCGTCCGAGTTGGCTCTGGCAAATTCTGCCTCGGGGTTAAGTTACACTGTGACACACACACACACACACACTGATTGTAAAACAGTGGAAATGGGAGACTTCCAACCCAAAAAACAAGCCCAAGGTGAGGCTCTCCATGCCCCTCCCCACCCAGGAAGCCTGCCCTTTGCCTCGAAAGGACCCTGGCCCTCCGATACTTGGGGTGGGCAGGCCCCTGTCCCCATCTCAGATCTGCTTGAGTCCCAGCCCTGTTCTGGAACGTCCGAGCGCAAAGACACAGCCGCCAACCACTAAGGCGGTCTGACCCTGACTGGGGGCTGGGGGCTTTCTGTCCTCCTCTCTGTACCCATGCCCCCAGAAGGACAGCCAGGGAGGATACTGGGAATTGGAACAGTGAGTGCACAGCTGCCTGCCTGGCAAGCCAGGTTCAGAGCCCTGGGAAAGGAAGATGGACAGAGCATGTGGGGGCTGGAAAGGGCACCAAAATTGGGGACGGGGGAGGGGGAGCAAGGGTTGGGGGGCGAGAACCAGTACCCCCGGCAGCAGCCTCCTGGCGGAGCTTCCCCAAAGCTGAGCTCTGAGTTCTGCCCCAACAGCATCTGGCCAGGAACACCTTCCAGGTGAAGGCTACCTGCAGGTGGCCAGACTTGCCTGGTTCCTGGCTCCTGGGCCCACACCTGCCCTGCCTGAGCTGGCCACCCTGTCTCCCTCCGCCAGGATGTGACACACCTCCTCTCCAGAGCCTGGACTGTGCCCTGGGTGGCTGGCACACACGCACTTGGCAGGCTGCAGCACAGATGGGGCTCTGCGCTGGCGGGCAGAGCCGTGTCCCTAATCCCTGCCAGGCCCGCCCTCCGAGCAGGAAATCTCATGGGCATTACAGCGTGCTGCAGCCTGCCCTCTGCCACACCCTCCCTGCTGCTCCTTGACCTTGAGAAGGGCATGCATGTGCTCACACACACCCACACCCACATGTACACGTGAGCAGGTGGCGGGGATGCCAGAAGCCACAAGAAGCAGACTTGGGGGGTCCGGGCAGCTTCAGCTCCGCTGGGAAGAAGCGGGGAGGGTTCAGAAAACAGCGACCCTGGCCAGCCAACACCTGCTGTTCCCTGCGGGCGGTCCCTGGGCCAGGGTTCCAAGGAGCAGGAGGGGCTCAGCTCAGGGGACAGATGTACAGACACATGGTACTCCCATAGCCAGGGTGGCCGCGATGGACACGGACTGGTGAGAGTGGCTTGGAGAATGTTGCCTGGGGGCCCCATGCAGAGTTTCAGGGTGCTGGATTGGTTTTCTGAACACCTCCCTCGCTATGAGAGCTGCGTCTGGAGAATGAGGTGCCCCTGCACCCACCGAGCTCTCTCAGGAGGCCCACCTGGCAAAGGGCAGCAGGCTTGTGGCTTGTGGTTGTGGCATAACTTGGACAGTCAGCAGACGGACAGACAGGCCCCAGAAGGATGAGCTGTGGCCTCGGGAGGCACCCCCAGCAGGCTCTGGGCCCAGCGTGTGGTGGAGGAGTGCTCAGCTCGAGGGGTGGCTCCCGGCCAGGCTTACCAGATGGTCACCACTGTGTCCTCCTCACTAAATCACCATCCCTGTAATTCCATGACTTACTGCCCCCTCCCTCCACACACTCTTGAAAAGCTGTTCAGAAAAAAAAAGGCAATAAAAATGATCAATTACTTCAAAGACATAGGAAGACAAGAACTGAGGAAACCCTCCAAATGCCAAGAGTGGCTATCTCCAAGGACAGCATTCTTGCCTCTCTTCTGCCTCTCCCAGCTTTCTATGATACGAATATACCGTTTTTATTGAGCAGGACCCCAGTGGTGTCCCAACTCGTTTCCCTGGTTTCCCTCCCAGCTTTCCACACCCCTGGGACTCTCCATCTCGGCTTCTCCAGGTACCCAAGCCCCCCGTCTCCTCCACAGAGACGGCCTGGTCCTCTGGGGGCTTGGGCCTGGGCTCCGTCAGGGCTTGCCCTCCCCAAACCCCCCCAGGACAGACCCCGAACAGCAGCTCCAGTCCCAGCTCGCTGTTCCATGTCTGAGTGCCACCACAATTTTGTTTCCTAATGAGTCATGTGCACCTTGCTATACAGTGCAATCCTTTCATGGGCTAATAGATTCCATTTGCTCATGTTTTTAGGATTTTTGTATAGCTATTAATATTTTGAACTCAGTTGTAGTTGCTCTCCACCCCCTCCCGAGCCAGCCCCCAGATTATCAGTTTAGGCTCTGTGGTATCTAGTTCCCTGAGAAGAATCTGGAAGTTTTCTCTATGTCAGTCACAGGTTAAAAGACAGACTCGAGGCCCAGTCCCAGGTCCTGTGAATAGGGGCTTTGAAGATGTGATTAGTTAAGATGAGGCCAAACCGGAGTACATGGGGCCTGGCCCCACATGGCTGGAGCCCTCGTAAGTGGGGAGGACACACAGACGAGGAGGCCTAGGAAGATGAAGGTAGCAATGCACACAAGCCATGAAGACCAAGGGCGGCCAGCAGCTGAAGGGCTCTCCCTGACAGCTGTCAGACATGCTGTGGCCCGGCTGCCACTGGCCTCCAGACCGTGCAACAAAACGTTTTTAAAGTTGGCAATCTTAGGAAACCAGGACGAGCGTGCCGGCTTCTCTGTGCCTTGAACCGCCAAACCGGTAAGAGGATACATGTCTCAGACGAAGCCTGGGAGGGGACAGCTCAGCAAGAAGCACTTGCTGGTACGAGTGACGGTTCCCAGCTCTTCTGCTCTCCTCCATTTCCCAGCTTTCCTGTGATGACAATGCAGCCAGGCTGAGGTCATTTTCTTTACAAGTCTGGCTGTGCAACTCTCTAGATCTGCCAGTGTCATCTGAAGAAGAGGTCATTGGAAACTGGCTCTATTTCTTTTACGGTGCGTGAATTTCCATTTCTCTCAGGGTCAGTTGTGACCGCTTATGCTCTACTAGAAAGCAACGCATGATGCGCGCTGGAGTTTTAAACACCTACGTGGGGTAGAGCAAAGCCTTGGGTGCTGCCCTTGCTGACCTCAGGGTTTGACTGCTCTAGGCCTGCCGATATGGACCAAGGCCAGGTCAGTGTATGCTCCTCGTCTGCTGATAGTGCTCCA